>BGPT01003357.1:17438-37847 GCA_003297045.1 Symbiodinium sp. clade C Y103 | reverse complement strand
AGCATAGCTCAGAGAGAAAAGACGCTGCGCTCACTGTCGGTATATCCAGGTGTGTATATAGACCAGGGCCCCTGAGGGGAATACCACGTCACCCCCCCAGGTCCCTCCCCCCAAGTCCCCCCCATGTCCCCTAATTATAAACCCTAAATGGTGGTGTCGCAAATGAGGGAGATTTGGTGTCACAAATGAGGGAAATCCAGGGTGGTTTTGGTGTCGCAAATGAGGGAGATTTGGTGTCACAAATGAGGGGCTTGCCTTTGTAATGTATGTGTGAAATGTTTGTCATGTATGTTATGTACGCCATGTATGCCATGTATGAAATGTATGCCGTGTATGCCTTGATGTAATGAACATAAAGTATCGTAAAGTAATGTATGTAATGTATGTACTGCATATAGAGTAGTGACATTACTCTGTATACACTACATACATTACATACATTCCTTGACAATTAATGTATCCAATATATCCAATGATGTGTAATGTATGTAAAGTAATGTATGTAATGTCACATAATATCAGGCCATGTAAGTAATGTGATATACTTTAATGTACTGTATCAATGGTAATGTAATCTAATGTCATGTCATGTCATGCAATGTAATTTATTTTTAATGTAACGTATGTATATATGCCATAGAAGGAATAAGACACACTCATCTATCTTCATGGAATGGAATGGAATTGAATGGAATGAATACGTATGTATAATTATTTATATATATATATATATTTATTTATTTACATGAATATACATCAAAACAATGATTTCATACAGAATCCAGCAGCGAGCAAGATAGATCAGTATATCGCAAGATGACACCGTCCTTTTCTTGTCAGGACAGAAAAACAAGCGGATTCGCCCATCCAAGCACACTCGCTTGCAGATGAGAGCGGCAACACAGAAGGCCAGATTTGCAAAGGGATCATGCTGAGCACAGCATGCTGATGTTCTTCAAGTGTATGACTTTTGTGGGTGGCTCTAGCAATCACAATGCTGAGTATTGCGTTGTTTGGTGAGAGACCACCCGGAAGATGCAGACGTGTGAGAGCACAGAGATGGCTGGTTTGTTTGCACCTGCATTCATCAAGTTCAAGTGTTTTTCTCTTCTTGAGGATGATGAGGATGATGAGGACGACTAGTCCTGCCACTCCACAATCAGGTTCGGATCCTAGAGATTCTAGTAGATTTGACCATAATGGCGTCATGGTGTGGTTTCAAAAGTCCTTTCCTGCTGAGGGGAAAACCAAGGATGAAGTTAATTCAATTTCCATCGTTGTCCTTGTCCCAAGGTGTTGGAGCACATGAGCAGATCAGAATTTAATTCTGAGAAGCTTGCAGCCCTCCATTTTTAAAATTGTTACTTCCCAAAATAAAGTGACGCGAGGTCGCTTTCAGCAAGCACGTGCAGATTACGTGCAGATTAGTAATAGGTACGCTCCAGGATTCTGTCGTTCTTTCACTTCTTATACAAGCCATCGAACTCTATTTGTTACCATTACGCCTCCATGAATTCATTTGTTTTTCTTAACCACAGGTATGATTGGTTGGAGGCACCTAGGGGTGTTGAGCCATCCACCGTCCAGTAATGCAAGACTTCTGAAAGTTGACCATGTTTCTGGTGTGCAGATCGAATCCTGTCTGCGCATGTCCTAGCCACGTCAAAATTTAAATGTACAATTTAAGACTGTTGGGTTCGAAGGGCCCCTGAGCATTGGACACAGTCAAGTCAAGTCATAAATTGGGTCTCAAAGAGACAAACACCCGGTGCCCGCAGTGAGCTCTTGGAGATAAAGGAATGAGGGTAGCTGCAACAGACTCCAAAAAAATCAAAAAACATTGGAGCCGAAGTCTACAATCCAAACACGTTGACCAATGAAAGTTGTTGGTGATGCTCTTCTCATTCCACCATCCTGTCTTTATAGATCTTTATAGGCACTCCAAGCTGTTCCTGCAAAGGCTTACAGAGACATCAGGTCCATCCCCGGTCGTGGCGTGGTAAATGTCTTTTTGCAACGTGTTGTTGTCTTACAAAGATGAATTTTCAGATGTGCCAACCTGGATATTTCTTGGGTGCCAATACTAAGCAAATTTATTTCAGTTTGTTGCATGGGAGTACACCATCCTTTATCCTGCGCCCGAACCCTGGCTAAACGTGGCATTCACCCACTCGACCTGTGAACCATTTCCAAAGGGCAAGTACAAAAATGTCGCAAACCCTTTGCCATCCTTTCCTTCAATTATCCCTTGCAAACATTTGTTGGTTGCATACGACCCCATGGGCACATGGACCGTTGCAGGCTTTGAGATTTTTTGTGGCCAAAAGACCTGTAGCAAAATTTCAGCCTGCGATGCTATTTGCGAAAAAAGGAGGGGTTCCAAGCCCACTTGTCGCAATTGGGGCGCAACGTGGAAGAGTGCCATGGCCACAAGACCAAACAGACAGGTGGCAAGACCGTATTGAAACTTGAAACATGTATATAGTCGTATCCATCCACTGGCCATCAACCCATAGAGAACAAATATCATGTCAAATAGACGCAGAGCACAATCATGTTCCCAATCGCTAGGGCATACCAACTTTGGCAGACCTACTGCAAGACATCATTATCGTAATTTGTCCTCATGTTTGATGCAAGAATAAGCCACTTTGAATCAGCTTAACAGTGGCCCCAAATCCCAAGGTAGTGGAGATATGTGGAGATGTCCTAATGGGGCGGTGTGAGCTGCACAATGGGAAGATCAAACGATGAAAGATTCTACGATGCGATGGAATTCAGCACCAGCAACCCAGTTCTTGAACATGTGTTGTTATACATCTATATATATATATGTATATACATATACACATTATCTTTGGGAAGGAAGTCCCCTAGAATTGGCAATCATTTGACAAATTGCAACATTTTTCTTCGGATACTTGTGATATCAAACCTCATCTGACATATTGCCATTTATCATCATTCATTCTCCTCTCACCAAAGTTCGGAGTGCTGAAACAGTCATGTGGGCATTTTGCCATTAGGTGTGCCTCCAGGGGAATGCTTTGGGTCACAGCCTCAGTTGCAACGCCAACAGACGTAGTGAATAGATCCGCATATAGTTTGAACATGCTTGAACACGTTTGGACATGTAAAAAACAAACACTTGTCGAACATGTTTGAGCAGTGTCTAAGAGCAGTGTGTAAGTGTGGAAATGCAATGCATGTTTGTCCACGATGAGAGGGGCTCCAACGAAAGGCTCTTGGGGGTCAATGGTGCTGGAAAGACAACAACAATGAGAATGATCACAGGACACACGTGAATCAAGCATGCGGAAATGCTTCTACTATGTTCTATTTGAAGTCCAAAATACCGAAAAATGGCATGAATTCACATGAAATAACATATCTTTGCTCACGGTACAGCCCGGTAACTTTTTAGTTAAAGATACTTGGTTGCCTTGTCGCTCAAAGCTGGAAGTTACGCCTGCTCTCAAAGCCTCGCAGGAATCCATGTGACTACAATTCGTCACATCATTGTATATCTCGTATTTGACTCCGCCCGGGTGCAGGAGACACAGAGGTGACGAAAGGGGATGTGCTCGTAGGTGGCGCTAGTGTCCAGGCGGGGCGGATGAAGTATTGCGGCAACATTTGTTTTTTCGAAAAAACTGTCCACATTTAATTAAACAACATGTGCATATTGTGACAGCCAGCGACCCACTTCCATGTAATTTTCCGCGTTCCAGGACGGATATAAATTGAAATTTATTGAGTCAAGACGGGGTCAACTGAAGTCAACGGCATGTTTCATGGTACTCGCAAACAAATATTCCACAGAGATTAGCAAGGACAAAAACATTGCCCAAGGAGCAACGTTGTGATATCGGTAGCAGAGCGTAGAATTGTAGTGGCTTCGGGCAGGCAATGGCAGTGTTCTCAAACTTTTCTTTGAGCACCGATACTGTACAAACGCAGCCAAACGCAACTGGCCCCACACAAGTGTACGTACCAAACGCATCCAAACGCCAGAGCCAGACCCTCCTGACATTGTTGTAAGAAATTTGAATTTGGTTCCACCTTGTGGGAACTTTCCTGCTCATCGCCTGTAGCTAGTTTGTATGTATTCATTTAAGCTGTTGGCCTACCATTTTAAAGAGGCGCTTGGATCTGCAATGTATCCTGCTTTCTCTTCTTCCATTCACTCCGGGCGTTTGCTCAAGGCACAGCGTGATGCAGCACGCCGGCGCTTGGGCTACTGCCCCCAGTTCGACGCTTGAAACTTAGAATTTAAAGCAGATGTCTCAGCAGTCGCAGCTTTCGAACTAGCATTCTTTCTTGACAGACTTGACAGCTCCTGATCCAGATATTTGCTTTTGATTCCACAAATTTGACATTATATAAGTAATTTACAAAGGAATTCTCACCTATAATTCGTAGAGAATTGCAGGGCAGAAAGAAACAGGACACTGAAAGGGTTTACAATTTCTCTGAATTTCTTGACATCTCCCAAGCATTGCCAACGTGTAGGGAGAATGTCGAGCCTGCGCTGCTCAGGCCATCCCTGACAAGCTGACGGTGCGAGAGACCATTCAGCTTTTTGCAAGGATTCGTCAGCCGCCTCAGACGGACGCCTAGACCATCTCTGATCATCTCTGATCCATTCGTCAAGCGAAGTCAAGCGTATTGAGCTGCAGGTCCAATGGCGCAACGCTTCTATCATCTTCTATCCATCCCGGGGTATCCCCTGGTATCCCCTGGTCTAACTTTCATTGCAGGGAGTGAAGTTGCTTCAACAAGACTTTGCCACTTGAGACGATGGTGTTGATTTGAGACTAAGAAGGTTCATGAAGGTTCATCAGTAGTCCAAGACTATACCCAGACATTGTCACAAAATTCACATGTGCGCTGATCACGAAAGCTAGCAGTAGCTAGCTGGCGTTTCTTCTTGCTTTAGCAAGGGATGGGGCGGACCAAATGCCACACGCGTGATTTTTCACGCGAACCCACACCACCCCTCCCCCCCCTCCCCCTCCCTCCATGCATTTGGCACAATTGCAAGCCAATGCCACACCCACGAATTAAGCTGCGCCGCATGTAGTTGCAAAACCACGTTGGCCTAGTCCACACGAACCCCCGGTTAGGCCAATACCCCTCGGGGTATTATGTAGCTCTACTCAACCATCATGCATTTCACACAATTACGCATCCCATCATCAATCACTTAATATCATGTCTCATGAGCGCATCAAACATACTTAAGCACCAGTAATCACTTTCGACAGCAGCTTAGTCCGTACACCTGGCTCAAAAACTGCAAAAAACAAAACTTGTTCTTAAGATTACTTACTTATTAGTTTCATTCGAGTTCCCCCTTCAGTATGCAAACATCAAAAAACAGGATAAACGTTGCATCTATTACTGTAACCATTACAGACCTCAAACTGTTAGTCATTGAGACAATACACACACGAAGTTCCATGACATTTCGCAAGTTTTCATTTCGTTCTCACATAGTGTTGAGGTAGTAGCTCTTATCCGACACCAAAATTCGTAGATAACTTTTAGCCATCCATTTCCAAAAACATTCAGCCAGCCAACTTCACGTTCTCATATCCACTATGTACTTCTTGAGCGACACCTATTACATCCTGAGCGTCCACAATAACCAATACCAATACCTGCTTAAGCTATGAAGTGGTATTACTACATAAGTCGCGCAATTGCGAGCTATATCACTTAGCTATCCCTGACCTACATTCACATGCTACTGTATATAATATAGCCCAGACTTCTCCCCCCATCACATCTTGGAAGTGGATGAGCAGGGGCTCAATCCCCACCACCTCCTCCCACCCCGAACCCACACAACCCACGCCACCCAACCCACGCCACCACCAACTTATTCCACCAAGTCACTCCACGAAAGCATAAATATATAACCCCACCTCTTTCACTCCAACTTGCCCATGCTTAGCTTTCGTTCACCAACCCTTGGGACTGAAGTCCAGTTCAAAACTGAGAGGGTCTTGACCACATTTGAAGTTGAACTTGACAGCTGCGTTTTCTAACCCAATTTAACCACTTTTCTGGAAGTACTGTGGAAGAGTTGCGGGAGTTTGAGATCTGTGCTGCTTTGAACCAGGAATTAACGCTTTAAATCCCTTTAACCACATGATGACGGCATTTAGATATATGATATATTTAGATGGTAGGAAGCAGATGAGGAAGATCAGCTCATCGTGACTATTTGTCACCAGCAATTGAGAACTGAACAATGTCACGAAAGCTAGCTCAGCTAGCTGAAGTTGCTTTTGCTTTGGCAAGGAATATGGCAGGGATGGAAATCATGTTTCGAGTGAAACTTCCACGTACAGGGGAGGGCCCCCCTCCCGTCATAACCACATGGTCGTAGGCTGAAATCCCCCTTGTGTGTGAAGCCCCCCCCAGGCCCCTGAACTTTGGGCTTACATGATATCTGCCCTAGTCGCATTCTTTCCTCACCAAACCCTCCTACTAATACATATCCATACTTGGTACTTCCGCAAAGCCTCCCTCCCCCAGCACAACAGCACAAGACCTGCTTTCCTGTCCAACCACACGTTTCCAGGTAAGACCTTCCCTGCGCCTGGAAACTTCTTCACCTGGCGAAACGCAACAGGACGTTGAGGATGCGCACGTAATATTCTACTGCTACTGCCTCCACTCAACCCATGAACATGGCCCCTGATTCTACTTCCCCTGCTAGCTTTCCTCACCTACCCCTGGCTTCAAGTGTTCGCAAAGCAGAGTGCTGTTGCAACAAAAATTGCACGAAGCTTGGTAGTTCGCGTTCAACGGCGACTTAAACAAGCATAGATAGGAAACATCATTTGATACGCGCGCGGGCGAGCCATTTTAGCCCGGGAGAAAAACGCAGATGCAAAACGAGAATCATGCTTTGGCATACGAAACCCAAGAGCGGCAGGTGGCATTCCCAGGGCAGATGTGGTGAGTGTGGCCGACAGCATGATTGCGCGGATGTGCTTGGAGGCAGCAGTGGATTCCTTGCCCTTCACATGCACTGCGCATTTCACTAGTCCAAGTAGATTGATTTTCAGCTTGTGATGTATTGCACACATATGATATATGCAATCCAAGATTGCAGGGGATTGCCTTGCCATCAAAGTGGCTCTTGCGACGTTGTTCTTACAATAGGGGCCATCGCATGAGTGCTTGCGTACTCATTTGTATCAGCAATAACACACAGCAATGTGTCGTAAACAGCAGTCGGCATAAATCCCTACTCTTATGATCTCATATGTTTGATTGGGATTGGACATTTCCAGCCGTCAAGGTTTGTATTATTCTGTTGTATTGTTGGGCCTGGACTGCTGGCTTAGTTCGAAAAAATGGTGGATGGGAGACAACTGCAACTATTTTTGGTACTGGGGCACATGATGAAAGCTCCTGCGTTGTTGGATTATCTGACTGAGACCAGATGATTTGTGGGCTTCCTCAATCAAAAGCGCTTCAAGTTCAACAAGCAAGCATGCTGCATACATGTTGGCAGATATTGCTTGTATCAGATGTTGACACATGTGGACTCCTGTGGACAGATATTGACAGGCCCATGAGAAACAACTTTGTGAATACCTCTCTGGTGGCAACAAGCGGAAGCTCTCCACAGCAGATGGCTCAGTTTAGACTTGTTCCAAGCTGGGAGCGCCACCCAGAAGTCCTGTTTGCATTTTATATGTTGCAGATTTTTGCGGAAAGGCCAATGAGCAGTAGTCACGAAAATTCGGATGCCTGAGTTTTCTGCGCTTTGGTAATCTTCAGCACATATATTCCTTTCTGGCCCAGAGCAGGGCGCAGGAGTGTTTTTTCCATTGTAAAGGGATTCTTCACTTTGCACCCCTCACACCAATATGATCGCCGCTTCAACCCCGGTGTGTTGATGCACTTCGTTGCTGCTGCTACTGCTGCTACGAACGTGTAGAGGTTGCAAGAGGTTGTTGCGCACAATTTCCACGTTCTTTCTTGCCCTGCATGACTTAAATTTTGGGGGCGTTCTTTCGTATGTAGCATGAATCATGCATGGCTCCTCCACTCCTTCTCCGCACCTCCACCTCCGCATCTCATCATTGCCAGCCACATCCTCCTCGTCATCCTGCAACATCAACATCATCATCATCATCATCATCATCATCATCATCATCATCATGATCATAATTATCCTCTTCGTCCTCCTCGTCCTCCTCGTCCTCCTCGCCCTCCTCGTCGTCGTCGTCCTCATCGTCATCGTCGTCGTCATCATCATCATCATCATCATCGTCGTCGTCATCATCGCCGTCGTCGTCATCGACATCATCATCTTCATTTTCATATTCATCACCATCTTCATCATCAGCATCTTCATCATTTTCATCATCTTCGTCGTGTTATCACCATTGACTCTGTATTTTGTCTAAGCATCGCGCACTGCAACTACATGCCACCTGTCTTCAAGAGCAAATGTGATGGAACAAAACGAAGCGTATGATCTGAGTTCCCTTTCATCACATACTACTATCACAACACGCAACGAGCACGTACAAATACAGTCTTTTCGTTCCCCCGACTTGCTATCAAGTACTAGTAGCGATAATAGCAGTAGTAAAAAAGCCGCAAGGAAACTGTGACACATCTAGGGCAGCTCGTTTCAATCAGGTTGGGGGTGGGCTCCGTACGAGAGTTCTGCATGCGTCGTTGTCATATGTTGTCATGTTGTTTCATTGATTTCATTGATTTCATTGACGCAATGTGATGTCATATGATGTCATATCGTTGAGGCACTGGCACTAATCGGAGAGCCTGACGTGGTGCTTCTGGATGAACCCTCGACCGGTGTGGACGTACTGCCGGCATCGCTTTGAGAATTTTAAGGGTCAGCAACATTGGACCGTCACAGGTTGCCTGTGCGCAATCTCCTGTGATTTGGCGCTGTGACGACAAATAGTCGAAGCAGACATGATACCTATTATATTATATTATATTATATTACATTACTATATCCTATTATCATTTTCAAAGACCGGAAAGACATTTTGAGCGCCAAGGCAAGCACATCTATGATTTCTTCGCCCACAAAACCCCGGCAATTCAACCTGTGCTTGATGTTTTTCACCGTACCCGGCTACTACCCTCCATATGTGGACATGTCCATCTTGAAATGTGCTGCAAAAGTTCATCTTCACTCAAAATCCAGGTTGGAGCCCGACGATTTCTCTGGGAGGTCCGGGGTCAGTCAACTTGCACCATGTCAGCATCACCTGTGGCCTTCAACTATCTTAAGTGCTCAATTGTACCAGGAAGTTCAGTGCATCCAATGCAAGGGCTTGAGCTTGCTGAATCTAGAAAAGTTTGTCATGGAGACTTGTTTGGACTGGCCAGGGTTGCACACTCCAAGTTTCAATGGCCAAAGGCTACGGACTTCTACGGACCTTTTTTTAAAGGTTTGCTGCGAAGAAGTAGGAACCGCATACACCGGGCATACACAATGCAAGAGCATGCACCAAAGACATCCACAGACATGCAGACGCAGAACATTCAGGGATATTCAGGGTAAGAATAAATGCTGTCACGCTGTTTGTTTAGAAAATGCGCGCCTACCTACTCCCAGTTTTACCTTTTTACCTGTTGTTACTGTGACCAGTTGTTGCCTCTTGTTACACGTGAGTCTTTATACCGCACGTATTGGAGTGTATTTGCATGCAAGCGATATTTACATATGGGCCGACACTTGCGTCCCTACAATGTGGTGTGTGACTCATCAGGCAAAACGTCCATGCAAATGGTTTTTTCGTTGTCCAGTATCTTGACATGTGGCCTAGCCATAGCCCAGTACTGTAGGCCCGCTTTTTGGCTTACCCACCGGTACCATCCTGTACAATTTTCTTCTGGGAAATCAAATGGGTCAACCCATGGATAAGGCATTCATCCACACATCCGCTTTTCTAGAGGTGTCGCCGCAGAGCACCATAGTCTCCGCGTTGATTTTCTGCTCACCCTGTTTGTGGCCTAAGGCTGGTGTCTTGACTTGTGTTTCCCTAGTGGCGTATGATTTTCTAAAGCGGTAGAACGTTTAGGTAGGAAAGTGTTGCTTCATTTGTTATTCTGACTGAAAACGGTAGCTTGTCTCCCGAAAAGGGAGGAGCAACCCCGCCCTGAACAGCGGCATTTTTCCATGAAAAAATCAAGACCAACCAACGAACCCATATGCAGTCACGTAAAACATTTGTGTTTATTTCAACAGTCATGTACATTTTGCCCCTGCTGCCATACGAGTGTAGACTGTGGAGTGTGGAAGATGGTGGAGTGCAAAGTGTGGAGTGTGAAGACAGTGGGGTGTTGAGTGGTGGTGAGTGGGGTGTTGAGTGGGGAATGTAATGTGTAGAGTGGTGAAATGGAGATTGTGCAGTTTAAAGTGTAGAGTGTGGACTGTAAAGCTTAAAGTGTAGTGCAGAGTGGAAAATGTAGACTGTGGAGTGTAGAGTGTAAAGTGTGAAGTGTAGAGTGTACAGTGTAAAGTGTAGAGTGTCGAGTGTGGAGCGTAAAGCGTGGAGTGTAAAGTGTAAAGTCCAGAATGTGGAGTGCAGAGTGGAAAGTGGAAAGTGTAGAGTACAAAGTGTGAAGTGTAAAGTGTAGAATGTGGAGTGTAGAGTGTAGAGTGCAAAGTATGAAGTGCAAAGTGTGGAGTTTGGAGTGTAAAGCGCTGAGTGCAAAGTGTAGAGTGTGGAGTGTAGAGTGCACAGTGTAAAGTCTAGAGTGTGGAGTGTAAAGTGTGGAGTGTGAAGTGTAAAGTGCAGAGTGTGAAGTTGAAAGTGTAGCCGGTGGAGCGTAGAGCGCAAAGTGCATGTAAAGTGTAAAGTGTAAAGTGTGGGCGTCGAGTGTGGAGTGTGGAGGGTAAAGAGTGAAGTGTAGAGTGTGGAGTGTAAAGTGCAGCCTGTGGAGTGTAAAGTGTGAAGTGCCAAGTGTAAAGTGTGGACTGTTCAGCGTAAAGTCTAAAGTGTAGAGTGTAAAGTCTAGAGTGCGGAGTGTAAAGCGTAGACTGGGAGTGTAAAGTGTAGAGTGTAGAGTGCGGAGTGGAAAGTGTAAAGTGTAGAGTGTGAAGTGTAAAATGTAGACTGTAGAGTGTAAAGTGTAAAGTATGAAGTGTAGAGTGTACAGTTTAAAGTGTAGAGTGTGGAGTGTAAAGTGTAGACTGTGGAGTGCAGAGTGTAAACTGTAAAGTGTGAAGTGTAGAGTGTAGAGTGTAAAATGAAGAGTGTGGAGGGTAAAGTGTAGACTGTAGAGTGTAAAGTGTAGAGTGCGGAGTGGAAAGTGAAATGTGGAAAGTGCAAAGATGTGCAAAGATGTGTAAAGATGTGTAAAGCGTAAGGTGTAGAGTGTGTTGTGTGGAGGGTAAAGTGTGGAGCGCAGAGTGTGGAGTGAAAAGTGCGGAGTGTAGTGTGTAAAGTGGAAAATGTAGAGTGCGAAGTGCAAGTTGCAGGGTTTGGAGTCTGGAGTGTAAAGTGCCAAGTGTGGAGTGTAAAGTGTATAGTGTAGAGTGTGGAGCGTCAAGTAAAGTGCAAAGTGAAGAGTGCAGCGTGTGGAGTATAGAGTGTGGAGTTTAAAGTCTAGAGTGTGGAGTGTAGAGTGTACAGTGTAGAGTGTGGAGTGTCAAGTGAAGAGTGTGGAGCGTGGAATGTAAGTAAAGTGAAGACTGTGGGGTGTAATGTTCAAAGTGTAAAGTGCAAAGTGCGGAGTGCGGAGTTTAAAGTGTAGATTGTTGAGGTCAGAGTGTGGAGTGCAAAGTGTAAAGTGTAGAGTGTGGATTGGGGTTTGGAATGTAAAGTGTAGAGTGTGGAGTGCAAAGTGTAAAGTGTAGAGTGCGGATTGGGGTTTGGGGATGTGGAGTGTCAAGTGTGCAGTTGAAAGTGTGAGAGGATCAAGTCCACAGTGGTGAGATGCAACTGCGCCAAATTTTGCGCTTGCCACTCAAAATGACGTTCCAGCGGATTTGCACCAAACGTTGCGCCTGCCACGCAAAATGACATTGTCACAATTGCCCACGCCTGCCACACGATGTGCACGTTGTCGCCACTTGACGCAGCCCTGACATTGCGACTCGCAAAACACGCAACACGACACGTCTAAAGTGATGCGCTTGCCACAAAAAATTACGGTGGAGGTGTCCAAGGTGCTGCGCCTGCCACAGAAAACAAAATTCTCATCTTCTAAAAACCACGCGAAAGTATTGCGCCTGCCATTCAGAGCGATTTTCGACACTTTTGTCAGACACGTGAGAATCTCACGAAGCGCCACGCCTGCCACACGAAGCCACGTTGCAACCCTTTCGGAAACCTCCAAGAACGACAGGTATTTTGGAGTTTTCCCCATTGGCACGGCGACCCCACCAGAAAACCAGGGAATCGAGACTAGACATATCGGAAAGCGGAAAATAACGAGCATTTCGTACCAGGCTTCCGTCAATTTGCAGCACATCGGGATGCACCGCCTGCCACACGAAACGACGTTACGACCTTTTTGAAAACGCCAAAACAGGCCAAAACGAGCATTTCGTAGGCTTCCGTCAACTTTCATCACATCTCACAAAATGCCACGCCTGCCACACGTCTAGCACGTTCGCACCACTTGACGCAGGCCTGACAATCCGATTCGCAGACAACACGAAACACGAGGCATCTAAAGTGCTGCGCCTGCCACGAAAAATGACGATGGAGGTCTCCAAGGTGCTGCGCCTGCCACGAAAGATGAAACTCTCATCTTCTGAAAACCACGCGAAAGTATTGCGCCTGCTACACAGAACGTATTTCGACATGTGATGCAACATGTTGGAACGTCACGAAGCGCATCAAAGCGCCACGACTGCCACACGAAACGACTTTTCGACACGGTTGAAACCTCCAAAAATGATACTTTTTGCAGCTTTCCCCAGAGGCACGGCCGTACGGCGGCCACGCGGACGGTTGCGGACGGTTTGTGGACGGTTGCGGACGGTTGGACGGCATCAAACAAACACAGCTCAACCCCCAGACCCCCAAAGTAAAGCGAGAACCCTTCGCCACGCATTCGGGAACAACACCGGGAAAGGAACTAAGGCAGGCAAACATGTGATTTTTGAGGCCTGCCCATCGAAATTTCCGAGCCGGATCTCAAACATATTGCTGTAGTTGATTGTACTTGCATCACTTGGCACCCTGCTGTCATATCTATCTGCACAAACTGATCGACAACTCCCAGAAACGGTCCGGCCAGGGAACTTTTTTATGAAATTATCGGTCCACATTCTTCCACACTGGGAACCATTTTGCCACACGAGACCTTGTGCATTTGTGGCCCCATTTTTGCGCGCAGAAGGTACCCATGATTCATGATACAAAAAGATACAAAGGGAATCTTCAAAAAGACATAGAAGGACAATCAGCCCCAGGAGCATGTGATGTATCGTGACGTCCTTCATTTTCTAGTCCAACATGGTAGGTGTATGTAAAAGAACAGGAGACACCAGTTCTTGGCAAAGGATAGTGCCAAAGGATGCCAAGGATCTTGAAATTCGAGATTGGAGCCAACACTGATTATTTTCGTTTGATTTTTTGCTCATTAGATTATTCATTTATGACTCAATTTATTTGTTATTGAATTGTAGAGAAGTTGAATCTATTGTATTTGTTTGTTCATTTAATTTGTCATTTGTGAGTCATTTATTTGCGTATTTATTTCTATAGTTTTCTATTTCTTGGTTTAGTTGTTAATCAGCTACTATCTCAAGGGGAACCTATTCGAATTGCTCGTCAGGAGGTGAGTAGGAAATCAGCTGCGGACGCTCAAAAGGCACACGTTCTTGCAATTTCATCAAAAAAAATTCCGGCAAGACAGTTTTTTCAAAGACGATAAGAACCAGTACTGTAGGTCAGCCATCCTGATTTCCTAGAATGCAACCTGTTTGTGAAATGGTTTTCCAGGAAAAGGATCCGGGCAGGAAATTCCAGACGCGAGCCCCCCTGAGGCAGTTCTTACCCTTTTCAGAACGGGTGCTTATAGGAATCCGTGTTTTTCACGTGCCACTGTCGTTTACAGCATATGTTGCACGCTATTGCTTTGAAACCTAGGTAAGATAGATAGTTTTCAAGATGTAGCGGCTGGCTTCTGCTTCATTCCCATTGCAATGCAGAGAATGGATTGCGATTGGATTCGAAATGTGCTGTTTGCCCCTCGGATGACCACAAACACAAACCAAACAATAAAATGAATACTCTCTAGTTGCCCCTCACATGATCAGCAAAGCAAATCCAAAATCATCGGGGAAAACAACAATTTTCCAGCAGAATCCTGGGGCCCATTAGTTTAGAATTTAGAAAAGCAAAAACAAAACATCGGACAATAAAGCGAAAAAATCCAGAGGTCTGGGTGATGCGGGCTTGTCAGGCAAGAGTCTCATGCTATGGGTTTTTTCTGGTTGTTGTTTTTGCGTTTCCAAAATTGAGGTCCCCTGCGCCTTGTCTTTTGTGCTTAGGTGCTTCGATGTTTTCATTGTTTTTCCAGATTTGGGACCCCGGGACCTCTGGAAAATTAAATTTGCTTGTGTTTTTTTTCCTATCTGTTTGTTTTTTGAATGTCTTTGGTTTACTTGCGTTTTCCCTCCAAGGATCCCCTTCAGGATCATGCTGCATGTTTGAGCATGGTTCTTCCTTTTTCCAAAGCAAAACCGTAGTCGATTGAAAAAATAATTTGGATTTTTGACAGAGAAATTGCACATTCAGTACAAATGCTGCTACATTGTGCTTTCTAAAAAGACCGTATTTCTAAAGCTGGTACGCTCTCATGCTTTCAACAGTACCCGTGATACTAGGCCTACTGAATATGCAAACTGTTTGTTTAAGCAAAAAGGGTTTCCCACCAAGGCTACCTCTTTGAGGTCAACAGTGCTTCTTTTAATGAGAAAGTTACTTTCCTTAAGGGAATGTTCCCTATTGAATCTGAAAAGCAATGCACGTTTTTCAACGAAAGCTGCACCTTTGAATGAACGCGTTTGTTGATCAAGCCTGCTCTTGTCAACTAGAACTACGAATCTAGGATGTATCTGTTCATTTGAAGTAATATTGCATGTGTTTGAAGAATGGCCCTTGCTTTTTTAGAGAATACTTCAAATAGAGACAGTAGATAAAAACGATTAGGATTCAGGATAATGATGAGGTCAACAGACCCCCTTTCCAGCGTACCAGTAGTACCGCACAAGGCGGTGGCGGACGTTTCAAAGATAGGAAACCTATAGGAGAAGTTGGTTGTTGTGAATCATGGATCACAGAGCGAACCTGCTGATGGACCGACAAGTGGTTGGAGGCGCAGTGTAGCTGTAATGTAGTTGTAGTTGTAGTTGTAGATGTAATTGTGGTTGTAGTTGTCGTTGGAGTTGCAGTTGCAGATGTAGTTGTAGTTTTAGTGCAGTGCAGTGTCATGTAGTGTAGTTATAGTTGTTGTAGTTGTAGTTCTAGTTGTTGTAGTTGTAGTTGTAGTGGCTGGTGGGGTTGTATTGTAGTTGTCATGTAGTTGAGGTTGTAGCTGTCGTTGTTGTAGCTGTTGTAGCTGTATTTGCTGTACCTGCAGTTGTAGTTGCTGTGGTTGTTGTGGTTGTAGCTGTTGTAGCTATAGTTGCTGTACCTGCAGTTGTAGTTGTAGTGGTTGCTGTGGTTGTTGTAGTTGTAGTTGTAGTTGTTGTATTTGTATTTGTATTTGTATTTGTATTTGTAGTAGTAGTAGTAGTAGTAGTAGTAGTAGTAGTAGTAGTAGTAGTAGTAGTAGTAGTAGTAGTAGTAGTAGTAGTAGTAGTAGTAGTAGTAGTAGTAGTAGTAGTAGTAGTAGTAGTAGTAGTAGTAGTAGTAGTAGTAACAGTAGTAACAGTAGTAACAGTAGTAACAGTAGTAGTAGTAGTAGTAACAGTAGTAACAGTAGTAACAGTAGTAACAGTAGTAACAGTAGTAACAGTAGTAACAGTAGTAACAGTAGTAGTAGTAGTAGTAGTAGTAGTAGTAGTAGTAGTACCAGTAGTAGTAGTAGTACTAGTAGTACTAGTAGTAGTAGTAGTAGTAGTTGTTGTTGTTGTTGTTGTTGCAGTTGCAGTTGCAGTTGTAGTTGTAGTGGTTGTAGTTGTAGTTGTAGTTGTAGTTGTTGCAGCTGTTGTAGTTGTAGTGGAAGTGGTAGTTGTAGTCGTAGTTCTAGTTAAGGTTGCAGTGTAGTGCAGTGTAGCGTGGTGTAGTATGTAGTTGTAGTTGTAGTGGTAGTGGTAGGTGTAGTTGTATTTGTAGTTGTGGTTGTAATTGTAGTTGACTGTAGTGCAGTGTAGTGTAGTGCAGCGCAGTGTACTTGACTGTAGTGGAGCACTTCGTGTAGTGTAACGTTCTGAGACGAAGCAATTCTGCGAGATTTCCTCCATTTTTGAAGGGAGGGTCATTTATTTCTGGGTTTTTTTGGGACAGGTTTTGGAATTTTTGGGTTTCCTGGTTCTCCGCTTTTCTGCTTTTCCTGCTTCTTTGCTTTTCCGCTTTTTGCTTTTCCTGCTTTTCCTGCTTCTCTGCTTTTCTGCTTCTTTGCGTGTCCACTTTTTGCTTTTCCTGCTTTTCATGCTTTTCCTGCTTGTCTGCTTCTTTGCTTTTCTGCTTCTCTGCTTCTCTGCCTTTTTCTTTTCTGCTTCTCTGCTTTGACACCTTGATGCAACCCTATATAACCCCCAAATAAAACCTTAAAGAAACGCTAAAGGTTGATACAATAAATGAAACCCTAAAGAAACCCTAAAGATACAACAAATGACACCCTAAATGAAACCCTGAAGATACAACAAATGACACCCTAAATGAAACCCTAAAGATACAATAAATGACACCCTAAATGAAACCCTAAAGAAACCGTAAAGAAATCCTGATAAGAATTCCTGATAAGAACCCTACATGAAACCCGAAAGACATCCTAAATGAACCCTTAAAATACCTTAAAGAAACCCTGAATGAAGCCCTAAATGAAACCTTAAATGCAACCCTAAGGAACCCCTAAATGAAAGCCTAAAGAAACCTTAAATGAAACCCTAAATACACCCTAAAGAAACCGTAAAGGTACAATAACTGAAATCCTACATAAAACCCTAAAGATACAAGAAATGACACCCTAAATAAACCCTAAAGAAACCTTAAATGAAACCTTAAAAGAAACCCACATGGACGTTTGAAGTACCAACATGTAGCAAGTATCATTCAAAATGAAAGGTTAAAGTGCCAAAATGTAGCAAATACTATGCAAAATGGACGGTGAACATACCAAAATGCAGCAAATATCATGCAAAATGGCAGACTGAAAGCCTAAAGACACCCTAAATGAAACCCTTTTTAAACCACAAAGAAACCGTAAAGGTATAATAAATGAAACCCTAAGAAACCCTAAAGATGCTATAGACACCTTAAATGAAACCCTAAATGAAACCCTACATGAAACCCTAAAGAAACCCTAAAGAAACCTTAAATGAGACCCTAGAAGAAACCCTCATAAACATTGGAAGTACCAACATCTGCAAATATCATTCAAAATGAAAGGTTCAAGTGCCAAAATGTGGCAAATACCATGCAAAATGAAAGGCAAACATGCCAGAATGTAGCAAATACCATGCAAAATGGACGGTGAGCATACCAAAATGCAGTAAATACCATGCAAAATGGCAGGTTCAAGTTCCAAACTGTTGCAAATACAAGGCAAATGGTACCAGAGGAGAAACCAAAAAAAAATCCAAAACCTTGCCCAAAAAAAATCCAAAAACCATTCTACAGCCTTTTTGAAGTGGACAACATCAAAAACGAAGCAATTCTGCGAGGCTTGCAGCTGCGGCCTCGTACCATTGCGTTGTGCGATATTTCCACGCCATGTCTCTAAAGTATTCCGCCTGCCACGAAAAATGAGTGCGGGTCATACGAAGTGCTGCACCTGTCACGCAAAATGACTTTAACAAACCTGAAGATCTAATGTTCCAAAATGCCATCCCTTTCAGGAAATCAGCGCCCTGACCTTTGAACATGTCTGCTTGAGGTGTCTCTTGTACTGCGCCTGCCACGAAAAAATGCATCGTTGCAGATCTTCTTCAAATGCCCCACACCTGCCAGTGTTTTTGAAGGTGCCACAAAACCCACACGTTTGATTCCCTTTTGACAAGGTGCGGAATCCCTCGCGCCTGCCACAAAAAACGAAGTCTGCACGTCCAAAGCTGCTCTGAACCCTTCAGTTTTTAACACTTTTGACTTCCACATCCGCTTCGCGCCACAGCGGCGTGCACTTTTTTGACATCTCAACTTCCAAAAGTGCTCCGAGCGTGTGGTTCTTTTAACGCTTTTGACTTTTAAATGTGCTTCGCGCCACAACGGCGTGCACTTTTTCGACATCGCAACTTCCAAAAGCGGTCCGGAGCTGAGGGTGTTTTTAACAGTTTGACTTCCAAATGTGCTTCGCGCCACAACGCCGTGCACATTTTCGACATCGCAACTTCCC
This sequence comes from Symbiodinium sp. clade C Y103, assembly GCA_003297045.1. Lineage (NCBI taxonomy): Eukaryota > Dinophyceae > Suessiales > Symbiodiniaceae > Cladocopium > Cladocopium sp. clade C. The sequence continues at coordinate 19,319 of BGPT01003357.1, read as the reverse complement.
AAAACGCTCCAAGACCGACAGTTTTCAACACTTTTTACTTGAACATGCTTGGTGGCTTTCTGCATCTCACTTAGAACGACAACGTACTCTGTCCTGGAGCAAAGCAAATGTTGGACTTTACAGGCATTGTCGGGCCTGTTGTACAAGTTGGTATCCACATCACATAGTTCTGCATGTTTGATCTTCTACTCCACCACCTGCAACACAAAAAACTGCATCAACCAATCCCCCTGGGAATTTCCTCTGAAGAATAGGACAACCCGGGTTGTCCCATAAAATGGTTTTTATGGGAAAAAAGCCTGTTTTTGCACAAGAGTAACCCGGGTTGTCCCGTTTTATGGCAGGGCATCCTGGGTCATGATTCTTTAGAGAAGGCATTTTGAGGGTGACTTGACTTTTTTTTAATTTGAAGATTTGCGAAAACTGTTGTTGTGCGCCGGCCGTCGCTGCTATCACAGATGAGTCAACATGCGGTGCTATAGGGAGTGTGACCTGCACAAGACTAACATTGGTTGTCCCATTCTTCAGAGAATTGCTTTTGCATTTGTATGTTTTAAATTTTTTTGTAGATGGTTGCCTGAGTCATGATTTTTTAGGAGGTATTATACCCCCTAGCATCCTGGGTTGGCATTCTTTAGATGCGCCATGTCAGTAAGTGTTCGTGGCCGACCATTTTAGGTCTAAAGAATGGGGCAACCCATGTTAGCAGGCGAATTCCAACATGGATATCAACCACAACATTTTAGGAGCCGCCTTCTTTCACAAAGGATTCAATAAAAAAAAGATAAGAATGACGAAATTCTATGTTACCACGTTCCCAGCATTTATTTAAAGGCCTTCGGCATTCCGCCGGCCCCCTGTGGCGATAAGCACGGAAGCTCAGGGTGTGATGCGACGCGTTTTCGAAGCCAAGGGGTCTTTTGCGCGCGCGAAAACTCCAGTGTGTAAAAGCTTTCTCTGTGTAAAACCGTCTCTGTGTAAAAGCTCTTCTGTGTAAAAGCTCTGTGTAAAAGGTTGTCTGTCTAAAAGCCTGTCTGCTAAAAGCCTGTCTGCGTAAAAGTTTCTCTGGGTAAAAGCTTCCCTGTGCACAAGCTTCTCTGCGTAAACGCTTAGCTTCTCTGTGTAAAAGCTCTTCTGTGCAAAAGGTTGTCTGTGTAAAAGTGTCTCTGTGTAAAAGCTCCTCCGTGTAAAAGTTCTTCTGTGTAAAAGCCTGTCTGTATAAAAACTTATCTGTGCACAAGTTTCTCTGTGTAAAAGCTTTTCTATGTAAAAGTTTCTTTGTGTAAAAGCGTCTCTGTGTAAAAGCTCTTCTGTGTAAAAGCTCTTCTGTGTAAAAGGTTGTCTGTGTAAAAGCTTGTCTGCGTAAAAGTTTCTCTGCGCAAAAGTTTCCCTGTGTAAAAGCTTTTCTGTGTAAAAGCTTATCTGTGCAAAAGTTCTTCTGTGTAAAAGGTTGTCTGTGTACAAGGGTCTCTGTGTAAAAGCTCCTCCGTGTAAAAGTTCTTCTGTGTAAAAACCTGTCTGTATAAAAACTTCTCTGTGCACAAGTTTCTCTGTGCAAAAGTTTCTCTGTGTAAAAGCTCTTCTGTGCAAAGGCGTCTCTGTGTAAAAGTTCTTCTGTGCAAAAGCGTCTCTGTCTACAAGTTTCTCTGTCGAAGACCGTGGAGATGGAACGCAAAAGGGCGGAGGTGGGAGATGATCCCAGAGGCAAGAATATGCAAGAAAACGTGGGGAAAACGAGGCAAAAAGTGGAAAAACATGGAAAAAAAACAGTGGAAAAACATGGGAATTACTTTGCTTCGAGTGATCCCCACCACGATACTTTCTTTGGAATATAGTGTGATACAGATTTTGACATTCTTTTTCTGGCAAAACTTTATGGCA
>BGPT01003356.1:27486-37717 GCA_003297045.1 Symbiodinium sp. clade C Y103 | reverse complement strand
CCATCTGTTTCCCACTTGTCTCCCACTTCTCTCTTACTTGTCTCTGACACCCTTTCTCCACTCTGGGTGCTCCGGGCCGCATGAGTTTACACTTGTCTCCCGCTTGTCTCCCACTTCTCTCCCACACTTGTCTCCCACTCTGGGTGCTCTGGGCCGCATGATTTTCCATCTGTTTCCCACTTGTCTCCCACTTCTCTCTTACTTGTCTCTGACACCCTTTCTCCACTCTGGGTGCTCCGGGCCGCATGAGTTTACACTTGTCTCTCACTTGTCTCCCACACTTGTCTCGCACTTGTCTCCCACTCTGGGTGCTCTGGGCCGCATGAGTTTACACTTGTCTCCCACACTTGTCTCCCACTCTGCGTGCTCTGGGCTGCCTGAGTTTACACTGTCTCCCACTTGTTTCCTACACTTGTCTTGCACTTGTCTCCCACTCTGGGTGCTCTGGGCCGCATGAGTTTACACTTGTCTCCCACTTGTCTCCCACTTGTCTCCGACGCTTGTCTCCCACTCTGGGTGCACTGGGCCGTATGATTTTCCGTTGTCTCCCACTTGTCTCCCACTTGTCTCCGACACTTGTCTCCCACTCTGGGTGCCCTGGGTCGCATGAGTTTACATGTGTCTCCCACTTGTCTCCCACACTTGTCTCCCACTCTGGCTGCTCCGGGCCGCATTATTTTCCATCTGTCTCCCACACTTGTCTCCCACACTTGTCTCCCTTTCTGGGTGCCCTGGGTTGCATGAGCTTACACTTGCCTCCCACTTGTCTCCCACACTTGTCTCCGACTCTGGGTGCTCCGGGCCGCATGAGTTTACACTTGTCTCCCACACTTGTCTCCCACTCTGGATGCTCTGGGTCGCATGGGTTTAGACTTGTCTCCCACTTCTGTCCCACACTTGTCTCGCACTTGTGTCCCACACTTGTTTCCCACACTTGTCTCCCACATGTGTCTCCCACTCTGGGTGCTCAATGGGACGCATGAGTATACACTTGTCCCTTACTTGTCTCCCACACGTGTCTGTCTCCCACTCTGGGTGCTCTGTGCTGCGTCAGTTTGCACTTGTCTCCCATTTGTCTCCCACTCTGGGTGCTCTGGGCCGCATGAGTTTACACTTGTCTTCCACTTGTCTCCCATACTTGTCTCCCATTCTGGGTGCTCTGGGTTGCATGAGTTTACACTTGTCTCCCGCTTGTCTCCCACACTTGTCTCCCACTCTGGGTGCTCTGGGCCGCATGAGTTTACACTTGTCTTTCACTTGCCTCCAACCCTTGTCTCCCACACTTGTCTCCCACTCTGGGTGCTCTGGGCCGCATGGGCTTAAACTTGTCTCCCACACTTGTCTCCCACTCTGGATGCTCTGGGCCGCATGAGCTTACGCTTGTCTCCCACTTGTCTCCCACACTTGTCTCCCACACTGGGTGCTTTGGGCCGCATGAGTTTACTCTTGTACCACTTGTCTCCCACACTTGTCTCCCACACTTGTCTCCCACTCTAGGTGCTCTGGGCCACGCAATCGCGACGTGTTGCGACTGTGTATTCGGACGTAAGCGGTTCTACGCGTATGCCGGTGTGTGTTGCGTGCGCGTGTGCCCGGTGTTGGCCACCTTTGCGTTGCTGCCTTTGGTTGCTCTGCTTTTGGTGCTGGTTTATGCGGAGTAACTCGGAAGAAACACTTGAAACCAAACCAGAATATTTTCCACGTGGAAATCCTTTTGTGAATGTTTAATTCCACTCACTCTGGTTTTGGGTTTCCGGCATGGTGTTTCCGGTGTATGTACTCTTTGGGAAACTTCATACTATATGTTGGGTTTACACTTGGTTTCCCTTTTTGGGGCTTTCCGGTTTTGAAAGCAAAACACGACTTGAAACACAAAGTGCTTTCCGGAAAATTGAAAGCTTGGATAATTTATATGTTTCACTCCACTACATTTAGTGGATCAAGTTTTTCGGGTTGGTGCAACTTTTTTAGCATGTAGTTTCGGCAGGGCCTAGTCTTCTTGAAGACTCATGGATAGGGACGACTTGGAGGACTGCATGTGGCAAACACTTTGCCGAAGTGGTTTGACTGGTAAGAAACTAGCGGTTTATTCAGTGGATGATGCAGAGGAGATTACAGTGCAGCTGTGCAAAAAACTTGGAATTGTTTGTGAACTTTGGCATGTGGATTTGGTATCAACATGGATAAACGATGCAGTGAGGTCAGAGCCTGTTGCAAAACGTTTGAGGGGTGATGCCACTTTGGATCCACTTGATTCCAAGATGCTGGAAGAGCGTATGAATTTAAGTAATCAGCTGTCATCTTCATCCAGTTCAAATGCAGTCTTTGTTTCTGTCCTGCCGGAACCTCGTCCATCACGGAGAAGAGCTCGAGAGGGAGGCGAGGAACATGCTAGGAAACTCAGAGACGATCAGCAGAAAGAGATGTGGTCACGTGAACTTTATCTGGAGCTTAAAAAGATTGAGGCTCCTGCTCTGGAACATCTTGAGCATTGTGTCAATGACAGACATCTACACATGGCATTAGCTGGTCGTACGAGGTACAACACGTTGAAGCGGTATGTGAAGACCTGGATGGCATTTATGCAATGGTTAAATGCTGCAAAGAACGTTGTAGAGTATCCGGTGCCTGGTGATTTGGTGGAGTACCTATTTGCAAGGTATGATGAGCCATGTGGACCAACTATTCCTGTTCTAATTGTGAAGGCGGTCACCTGGTTTGAGAGAGTTGCATGCTTGGATGTTCATGCTAGGATTGGTGAGTCACATGTTGTATCATCAGTGAGGGACTACATCGTGGAGATGCTGTCGAAGGACTCAGCTCCTACAAAGAGGGCACCCAGGTATCCTGCAGTTTTTCTGGAGTCTCTAGAAGCTATGGTGGACAACGAGTCACTGGTTTTGGGGATGCGTCTGATAGCATGGATCAAACTGGTAAAAATTTGGGCTTCATTGCGTTGGGATGACATTCAGAAGATCATTCCGAAAGAGCTGAAGTATTATGCAGGTCGCATGACAACTGTCTTGAGGATCACAAAAACTTCAGGTCCAACGAAGAGGATCCAAGAGCTGCCGGTTTGCGCTTCCGAAAGGTCGTTTGTCACAAGTCCATTTTGGTTGAAGACAAGTTTCGATCTTTTCAAGGAGCATGCATGTTTCGAACGTGATTATCTGCTACCTAAGCTGAACAAGGAATGGTCTGGTTTCAGGAGATCTATGGCGCTGTACAATGATATTAGTAGTTACTCTGCATATGTGAGAAAAGCGGCAAAACGTCCAGGGACAAGTGTGCCATTGGTGGATGCAACATTGGCAACATTCTGGACGGAACACTCTGAGAGAGCTACAGTGCCAACGGGCCTGGCGTTGTTGAGAGTCCACAAAGATGAGAGAGACATGCTGGGCCGTTGGAAGCCGGATGGATCGGATACTTATATACGCATGTATCATGGTGTGGTCTCCAGGTTACAGTATCAGTTTGCAAAGGCTATCCGCACACAGAACAGGACAGCTCTTCTTGATGAGAGGGACATTGTGGAGAGTGCCCATTCATGGTTGGTGGAGCGTTGTGAGCAAATACCAGAAGAACAACTACTGGGCATTTTGTCACATCTGGAGGAGTCACTAGGTTGGCAAGTTCAGCCTGGCTGGGATGTTGCTGGTGAAGTGGAAGAGGCAGAAGCGGATGATGCACAGGAGGTGGACTCTTCACCTCTTGAACCTGTGAACACATGGGCTGGAGCAAACAAGGAGGAGAGAAAGCCGTTGTATGTGGTTGTGGATACAGGCAGAAAGTGCAGACGTTTGCACAAGAGCCGTGGGGGCTGCTGGATGGGCCGTGAGATGACTTTCAAAGCATCTACAGAATATTACCAGATGCCTGATGAAACTGCATATACACATGTGTGCAAGGTTTGCTGGCCTAGGGACAAGCCGACTGACACGGTAGAGGATTCCTCATCGTCATCATCGACTTCAAGCTCAGATAGTGTTTCAAGCTCGGATGATCAGGAAAGTGGCAATTTTCCCATTTGATGCGCATGCAGAATCTGACCCCACGAAGTCCATAGATGGTGCCCGTTTTCCTCACGTTTAGGTGGTACTTTCATGACTTCCTGGGGTCTGTCATAGGATTGTCGGTAGGGTCAGCTTGTAGAGATCATAGCATGGTAGCCCTTGCAGTTTGGATGGTTTCACAAAACATTTTGTTTGAAACAGTCATGTGTTGCATGGAATGCTGCGTCTCAATTGAGTTTCTCACCAAGCAGCCACGTTGTGATCAGTCTCTGAGAGACCGGGATCTCGGGTGGAAAAGAGTTGAAAAGTCTTGCATAGCAAGCCGGAAGCTTGGGGGTTTTGAGAGCAGTAGTGGAAGAGAAGATGCACAGGAGGAATGTAAGTAAAGGTCTGTGCCGGATGAATTGCATGCAGCACATGTCTTTTTGTTTGATTCACGGCATTTGGATTGAGTGGAAAGTGCAGAGAGATCCGCAGATTTCTCCGGAGCACTGGGCTCAGCTCAGATGAAACAGCAGCTGAGGAAGTTTTGATTTGAAATGCCAAACATGTTGTTTTTGATTTCATGAAACGGTGCATTTGTGAAGCTGAACTTTCAAGCATGAATTGGTCTGATGTTTTTCATTCTGCATGAGTCAGTTGTTTCTTTCACCCTGCGTCGTCGCTGGAGATGGCTGGACCTATTCCTAGGGAGGAAGCACTGAACAAAGGTGGAGCCGACCTTAGATTCACATTGTCCAGGAACGACGTGGAAGATGATTTACAGGCTGCATTCTTCACGAATGGGATCACAACTGTTCAGAAGTTCTCTTCATTCTTTCGTTCAGAGGATGATTTGATTNAACGACGTGGAAGATGATTTACAGGCTGCATTCTTCACGAATGGGATCACAACTGTTCAGAAGTTCTCTTCATTCTTTCGTTCAGAGGATGATTTGATTCAAGTCATGAAGGCATCCTTTTCGATTGATGCAGATGACGGTTTGGAATCACGTGCTCAGCTTGCTTCAGTTATCTGTGCCTGGCGTGAGACTCAGACGAAACAGAAACGTTTGGCAGAGGTTGAGGCTGAGATGGACACACGTGAGTGGACAAAGCCTATTCCAACTGGTGATTACATAAACTTGAGGAATGCATTCATGAAGGTNACGTTTGGCAGAGGTTGAGGCTGAGATGGACACACGTGAGTGGACAAAGCCTATTCCAACTGGTGATTACATAAACTTGAGGAATGCATTCATGAAGGTGCATGGCAAAGTGGAGGATAAGGTGACTCCATCGAAGGAGTACATGGAAAAGAAGCTGCAGGAGCTTGAGAACGGAGAGTTCCGTGCTGAGTTGCTTTCTGAGGTGGTTTCGAAGGATGAAGTTGATCCTGATACAATGGTTCCAGTGTTCGACTCGAAGGGTACGTTGTCAGTCAAGAAAGGTTCATCGACAGTTTCATTACCCACAGGTCCTGAGCAACTTAGGAGGCGTTTGTCCGTGATGTTGAACTGCATTTTGATGCTGAGTTTGAAGCACACAAACAGGGAGGAAATTCAGGACATGACACGTGACGTCATGGAGCGCTACAAGGACTACATCTTAGGAGATTACGTTTGGGGCCTTTCTTCAACTGACCTTCAGGGAAATCAGATTCAATCACCGCCTTGGAGCGTGATCCTCAGTTATGAACATGCAGTGCGTAAACGTGCATACAGCTTGATGATTACAGATCGTTTGAAGATTGGGGCTGCATTTGAAGCTGCTTGGAAGTGTCCAGTGACGAAAGAACGTCATTTTATCACACCTTTGGCATTGTATTCAAAGCGTTCACACCCACCGGCAAACTGGGGTGACTGGAATCCAAAAGGCAAAGGGAAATCCAACAAGGGTACCCCAAATAAGGGGAAGTCCAAAGGAAAGGGCGCAGCTTCATCACCAGACGGGGCCAAGATCTGTTTCCGTTTCAATCAAGGGAAATGCAGTTATCAGAAGTGCAAGTTTGCTCACATTTGCAATCGCTGTTTCAACAAGGGTCACAATGCGTTGAATTGCAAGGGTGACAAGGCGCCGGACACTACAGGATCAGTCTGACCAGGTAGGGCGCCGGACGATTGCATGGGAGGACGTGGAACATCGAGACGAGTTTGCAAGGTCCTCTACATCTTCTCAGGTAAGCCTCGGAAGAATTCTGTTTCATCATGGTTACGGAAGTTGTCGAAACAATATGATGTAACTGTGGAAGTTGAGATGGTGGATATTCAGGTTAAACCTCACCTTGATCTCACTCAGAAAAAGATTCAAGAGAACTTGTTAAACAAGATTGCCTCTGGAAGATATTTTGCTGTTCTCCTCAGCCCGCCTTGCAGCACATTTTCTCGTGTTACATGGGCGAACCGCAGGGGGCCACGGCCAGTCAGGTCCTTCGTGATGCCGAGGGGTTTCATTCGTTTGACATGGGCTGAGCGTAAGAGAGCAAACTGGGGAAACATTATGGCTGATTTTTCTTTTCTTGCATTTGCCGAGCAGATGAAACATTCAGACACGATGGCGTTATTTGAGAATCCTGAAGATCTGGGTGCAATCAAATCCGGTGAACATCAAGGACGCCGACCTGCAAGCATGTGGCAATTTGATATGTTTTTGGAACTTTTGGGATTGAAATCAGTTTCAACTGCGGCTTTTTACCAAGAGGATTTTGGTACGGATNCGACCTGCAAGCATGTGGCAATTTGATATGTTTTTGGAACTTTTGGGATTGAAATCAGTTTCAACTGCGGCTTTTTACCAAGAGGATTTTGGTACGGATTATTTGAAGCCTACAAGACTTCTACTGGGAGGTTCTTGGAAGTTGCCCGCATTCATTTTGACAGGTGCACCGTGTTTTGATGCGCAAGGATACTATGCGGGACCACTGGAAGCTCGCTCTGCAAAGCGACANTTCTTGGAAGTTGCCCGCATTCATTTTGACAGGTGCACCGTGTTTTGATGCGCAAGGATACTATGCGGGACCACTGGAAGCTCGCTCTGCAAAGCGACAGCTGGTGGGGACCTTTGGTGACAAGTTTGCAACATCAGGTTCAGAGCAGTGGCCATCAAATATGTGCAAATGGATTGCTCAATGAATGTATTTTGGAAAATTTTTCTATGCAAAACAATATGCGGACCCCTGACCTTGCTGACGGAGGGACAGCTGAAATGGCCTCGGACAGGGGCGACTATCCAGTGTTGAAACCGGATGGCAGAAAACTGGTTGGAGGTTTGGGGGAACCGCGCAAATGTCAGCCTCCTGGGAAGGATAGGGATTTCCATGATGGTGCAGGCCTGCTATCAATGGGCCGTTGGGATGTAGAACAACGCATTTGGAGCATGGGAGATTTTTGGAAACAATTGAGGAAGAGCACAATTGAGCTCATCGAGAATCATTTGCGGGACAAAATGCGATTGGATAGGGCTTGCTTTGAAATGGCTGTCAAGGGTGAAGCTGGTTGCAGCATTGTGGCGGATGAGAAACTCAAAGAGGACATCAGACGGCTTTGGGTTGGGCTTCTGCAGGAGCATGGATCAAAGCAAGAGGGTTTGGACGTTGTGGCAAAGGGACAACCATTCTTCTTGAGGCTCATGAAGGAGTTGCTGGCTTTTGGAGATGATGCGGATAGAAACTTTCTCATGCAGGGGGAGGTCGGATATCCGGTTGGAGTTATCAATCCTTTGCCCAGAACTCCTCATGCCTATGAGGAACAGACTACATGGCGCTTGGAGGATGAACCTTTTATGCAAGAGGAAGTGTGGCGCTCGAACTACCAATCAATTGACGCACATGTACAATTTGTGCGGGATCACTTCGAAGAGGAGTGTGCTGAAGGCTTGATGGAGAGACTGACTTTGGATGAGGCGAAGGCGAGATTTGGCAGCAGAGTGGCAGTCTCTTCTTTGGCAGTCTTGGTGGAAGAAAACCATCAAGGAAAGCGGAGGGTGATTCATGACGCCACCCATGGGACAAAGGTGAACAACAGGATCAGATGCCGGGATAAGAGTAGGAGCCCAAGTGCCAGGGAGAAGCAGTACTTGCTGGCGTACTTTCAAGAGCTGAAGAGATCAGTATTCAGCTTGGTGGGGGACATCAGCAAAGCTCATCGTCGTTTCTTACATTCTCCTGAGGAACGTGGGTTGTTGGCATGCCGCATTTTGGAATCGGATGACCATATATACATCAACAATGTAGGCACCTTCGGAGTTGCATGTGCTTCTTATTGGTGGGGGCGTATTGCAGGTGCTGGGATCAGATTGGTTCATGAACTGCTTGGGCCAGATATGCCTGTGGAGCTATTGTTATTTGCGGACGACTTGGAGNGGGGCGTATTGCAGGTGCTGGGATCAGATTGGTTCATGAACTGCTTGGGCCAGATATGCCTGTGGAGCTATTGTTATTTGCGGACGACTTGGAGGCTTTGGGGGCCAATGCGGGTGGTCGACGTGGAATCACTTTAGCTTTCCTTTACCTATCTGCTTTAGGATTTCCTTTCAAGTGGTCGAAACAAAGGGGCGGATTGAGAGTGGAATGGATAGGTTTGTTTACAGACTATTCTTTGTACAAGCTTGGCATGTCTCCCAAGAGAGCAAAGTGGCTACACGACTGGGTGACGGAGTTGGCCACCAAGGGCACCACGACTTCGAAATCCTTTGAACAAGGGTTGGGCCGCTTGGGATTTGCTGCAATGGCATTGACATGGGAACGCCCTTTTTTGGGGCCTTTATACAGTTGGTGTGCAGCTGTGAGGAACAAGCAGGGGCCCTTGAAGGTGCCAGCTATGTTGCGGGTCATTTTGAAGTTTCTTGCAACAAGGTTTGAGTCAGGTGGTGAAATGCAGAGTCCACCACCTTTGAAGAGAGAGAAGGGCGACCAGTTGCTTTTTTACACGGATGCGAAGGCGACGGAAGAGTCAGCATGGATTGGGGGCTTCAAGCAAGGAGCCGATGGTGAAATTATTTCATGGTTTTCAGAAAAGATCACTGCGGAGTGGGCGCCTTGGATGAAACTGAAAAAGGACCCTAAGAGGGTCATTGCAGCACTGGAGCTTTTAGCGAGCTTGGTTGCTGTGAAGCTGTGGATGCCTACGGTGGGCAGTGAAGCGGAAGCTGTTTGTTGGATCAGGGGCAAGACTGACAACCAATCCAACACGTTTGCATTGACGAAATGGGTGAGTACGAAATTTCCTCTTACAATTCTTATCATGGAACTTTCAGAATCTTTGAGACTCGGTAGATGCAATTTGTCTCTTGACTGGATCCCCAGGGATTTGAATCAGTTGGCGGACGACCTCACGAACGAGCAGTTTGAGAAATTCCGGACGGAATGCCGGATCAGGTGGGATCCTTGGAAACAAGATTGGCTTGTTTTGACTGAGTTCATGGCCTTTGCAAATTCTTTTCATGAGGAAATGAAAAAACGGAAAGAGGAACCAAAGGAGACAAACCCAAAGAAGAAAAGGAAAACAGATACGCTTGACCCATGGTGAAAGTTGGGACGACCTCGGTTTCCTGGGGCTCATTAGCTCGGTGTCCCAAAAATTGGGCAGCTATGAGCAATAAAGGAAAGGTTGTGGGATCCAACCATTCAACAAATAATGTTGAAAGAAAAANTAGCTCGGTGTCCCAAAAATTGGGCAGCTATGAGCAATAAAGGAAAGGTTGTGGGATCCAACCATTCAACAAATAATGTTGAAAGAAAAAAGTGGGTTGAGCGAGTGGCGTGCGTATATCCGTTATTTGATATATGCTTTTTATTCATACCGTGGCGATAGCCTCACTGTTTGCTTTGGGTTCGGTTTTTTGGTTTTAAATTAAGTTATTATGAAATAGACAAAGCGCAAGCGACGCGTGCGCCCATCTAAGTATGGGAGGGTTTTGGGTGGTCATGTGCTTACGTAACTAGTACATGAGTTTACACTTGTATCCCACTTGTCTCCCACTCTGGATGCTCTGGGCCGCATGAGTTTACACTTGTCTCCCACTTGTCTCCCACACTTGTCTCTCACTTGCCTCCTAATTGTGTCCCACTTGTCTCCTACTTGTCTCGCACACTTGTCTCCGACTCTGGGTGCTCTGGGCTGCATGAATGCACTCGCGACTTTTCTAATTGCATCCGGTGGTGCTTTGGTTGTCCTCTTTATTGGCGAAGCGCTTGGTTGCTTGCATTGCTACGCGTAGGTGCGCGGCTATTTGCTTTG
>BGPT01003356.1:0-26024 GCA_003297045.1 Symbiodinium sp. clade C Y103 | reverse complement strand
TTTCTCCAAAGTAAACATTGTTGTTCGATATTTTCCACCTTTCACACACACGCGGTCTTGCGTTCCTCCATCTCCCTGACACACAACATAGTGTAGGCTAAGCGTACACATGAGGAAACGCATAAGGACAGATGGGCAAAGGAATTGTACAAAGAGTTGGTAAAAGTTGATGCACCCATTTTACAAGGCATGGAGGTCTGTGTGAATCAGGAGCGTTTACATGTGGCCATAGCTGGAAAAACGCGTGCAAACACTTTGAAGCGTTATGTCAAAGCCTGGAGGGACTGGCAGACGTGGAAGGTACTGACCTGGGGTGACAATGCATGGCAACATCCTGCAATGTTTTGTGAATATTTGTTCAATCGTTTTGATGAACCTTGTGGAGCAACTGTACCAAATTTCATTTGCAAAGCAGTGGCATGGTTTGAGAAGACGGCAGGTTTTGGAGATGCAGACAAAGTTGCAACAACCAGAGCAGTCTGTCAGATCCGTGATTACATCACAGAGAAGCTTGCGTCTGATACACCGCCCGTCAGGAGGGCACCAAGGTATCCTGCAGTGGTCGTTGAATCCTTAGAGGCAGTTGTCTTGGACATTGAGGCCACAGTTTGCATGAGGATTATAGCATGGGTGAAACTGCTCAAAATTTGGGGAGCCTTGCGTTTCGATGACATGCAGAAGATAAAACCTTCAGAGTTGCATCTTACAGGAGGTAGACTCACCACAAAACTGAGAATCACGAAGACGTCTGGACCTGGGAAGCGGATTCAGGAGATGCCGGTTTGTATCTCAGAGAATGCATTTGTATGGGATGCAGATTGAATTCAATGTGGTTTTCATCTTCTCAGACAGCATGCAAACTTTGAACGTGACTATCTCCTGCCAAAGTTTACAGACAATTGGGCTGGATTTCAACACCGCTTTGCAACATATCAAGATGTGACTTCTTATTCATGTTTTCTGCGCAAGTCCGTGAAAAGCTACTTTGATTTCAATGCCATTCTTCCAGAAGAACTTGCTTCCTTTTGGACTGAGCATTCGGAGAGGGCTACTTTGCCGACCGCGTTGGCGATGCTTGGAGTGGAATCAACAAAACGTGACCTGGTAGGTAGATGGAAGCCGGATGCAAGTGATACCTATGTCAGATCATACAATGGTTTGGTTGCACAGCTTCAGGCACAATATGGAAAGGCACTGAGGAAACCAAACAGGTTTAGACTGTTGGATGAAGTCGACATTGCAGAGAGCGCAGATGCATGGTTGAGACCTCGGAAGACAGAGGTTGCAGATGAAGAGAGAGACGAACTGGTTACTGCAGTGATGACGTCAATGGATTCTTTTGCTGCAAATGATATCAACTATGTCCATGAAGACTCACTGGATGTGCACGAAGATACTGAAATGGTTGAGGAGACATTGAATGAAGAAGACAAGGGAGAAAATAAAACCCACAGGGACAGTGGCTTCATTGTGGTTACAACAGCCAAGAACTGTAAGAGACTTCACAAGGCGAGTGGTGGTTGTTGGATGGCACGTGAGAAGATTTTCAAGCATGCAGTTGAGTTTCAAGACCGACCATCAGAAGCGGAGTACACACACGTATGTAGAATCTGCTGGCCCAAAGAGAGATGTGAAGAGGACTCATCTGGAGAGACATCATCCGATACAGATTCGTCATCGAGCTCGAGCGGGTCAGATAGTTGAAGTCTCTAGCATACTTCTGCTGGCGTTGATGCTTTCACATTTGTGTTTACTGCAGGGGCTTGACAGGACATAGGCATGACTTCTGCGAGGGACTTGTGGTCGTTTGCAATTTGGATTTCACCATGTTTCACGTTTCACCACGTTTCGCATGTTTCACAAATGTGATTGCGAAGAAAGGTCAAAGACACCACGTAGGAGGGGCAAAATAAAGTTGCCGGGAAAGCAATCGGATCAAGTGAAATGCATCATGTTTGAACCATGAAATGTCAGGATCGGAAGATGTCATATCCTGACCGGAGAAGACACGGTGAAAGAAAGCAGGAATCATGGTTTCTCGGACATGCAAGTCTCCGGAAATGAGACATAGGGAAGTTGAGTCCAGAGAATCCTTAGATTCCGGAATATGGGCTCTAGAGAATGCCGCCTCCTATGGTTGGAGAAAAAGGTTTGAAATAGGACCAAGGTCAGTTAGGTGATTTTTGAACAAAATTTCTGTGGTGACTTTTCATTTTGCAGCGTGGTCATTTTTGCAGAATTGTCAAGTTACTTCAACTTGAAGGGGGATGACAACAACAGTTTGGTAGGAACCACAGTCTTTTGCAGATAGAGTTTTCTCGAACCCACCATCTCGACATTGCAGCACATGGCCGCAATCGTGGTGGGACCACGGACCTTAGCTGAGTCGTTGAAACTGGGAAGCTCAGATCTTCGCTTTACACTTAGCCGAAACGATGTTCCAGACGAAGTACAGGCACATTTCTTTGAGAATGGAGTGACCAATGTGAACAAGTTTTCATCTTTCTTCAGAGACGAAACAGACTTGATAGATGTGCTGAGAACAGATTTCAACCTTGATGCTGCAGCTTCTTTGAGCAACAGGGCACAGGTGGCATCTATTATCTGTTCATGGAAGGAGACGTTGACAAAGGCCAAAAGACAGGCCGAGGTTGAAGCTGAGATGACATCGCGTGAGTGGACGAAACCGATTCCTGTTGGTGACTATGTGCAGCTTCGAAATTTCTTTGTGGGACATGTAGAAGACAGAGCGATGCCATCTAAAGAGTATCTTGAGAAGAAACTTCAAGAGCTTGAGAACGGAGAGTTCGAACAGAGCAGAGACATTGTCAGAAGTGGTTTCAAAGGATGAGATTGATCCAGACGTTTTGGTTCCAGTTTTGAAAAAGGGCAGTACAACAGTGCCTTTACCCACTGGACCCGAACAACTTCGCAGGAGACTCAGTGTGATGCAGAATTGCCTGTTGATGCTTGCTATCAAACATGTCAATAGGGAGGAACTGCAGGATCTCAGCAAAGACGTTTTTGATAGATACAAAGATTACGTTTTGGGAGATTTCGTTTGGGGACTCAGCTCGACAGATTTGCAAGGGCATCAAATCCAAACACCTCCTTGGAACTTGGTATTCTACTATGAACATGCAATTCGGAAGAAGGCGTATTTCTTCATGACATCCGAGCGAATGATGCTGGGAGCTGCACTGGAGAAGGCATGGAAATGCCCGACTACGAAGGAGCGTCACTTCATTACTCCTTTGGCTTTGTACTCAAAAAGGTCGTATCCTCAGGGCAACAGCAATCCCAATCAGGGAACATGGAATCCCAAAGGAAAGGGAAAAGGAAAAACAAAGTCAAAAGGACCACAGAAGGGGTCCGGTCAAGGGCCTGATGGAGAGAAGATTTGTTACAGGTTCAACGCAGGGAAGTGCAACTATCAGAAATGCAAATTTGTGCATATGGGCAGCAAGTGCTTCAAGAAGGGCCACAACGCGTTGAACTGCAAGGACAAGCCTGCGCCCGACACAACGGGCACCTGACAAAACGTTGAGAGGGCTCAGAATGTTTCACAGAATGCAGATATATGCAGGATATTGTATTTGTTCTCAGGATGCACCCGTAAGGGATCAGTCAGCTTTTGGACAAAGAAACTTTCCGCAAAGTGGGGAGTTAGAGTACAGGTTGACATGGTAGACATCAAGGTACGGCCGCATTTGGACGTTACAAAACAGTCGGTTCAGCGTGATTTGTTAAACAAAATTTCAGCTGGATACTATGCAGCTGTGATATTGAGTCCACCGTGTTCCACTTTCACAAGAGCCACCTACTCGAACAGAAGGGGGCCAAGACCTGTGCGTTCATTTGTGCATCTACGAGGCCTCAAGAGGTTGACCTGGACGGAAAGGAAGAAGACGGATTGGGGAAACAATTTGACTGATTTTTCATTTCTGGTTTGCAAGAGCGTGCAGAAAGATACAATTTTGGTTTTTGAAAATCCTGAAGACTTAGGGGCGGTACAGACAGGTCCGTATGAAGGACAGCGACCAGCAAGTATGTGGCAGTGGCCCGAGTTTTCTGAATTGTTGGACACTGGAGATTTCACAACATGCGCATTTTATCAATCTGATTTTGGTACATTGTATCTCAAGCCAACCCGTTTGCTCCTGAAGAATGTCAACATGCATGACTCCATGAAAGCGGGTCAGCCAACATTTGATGATCAAGGCTTTTATCAGGGGCCATTGGAGCGCCGATCGACGGAAGTGCGTTTGATTGGCCAGCAAAATGGAAAGTTTTCAACTGCAGGTACTGAACAATGGCCGAGTGAATTTTGCAAATGGGTTGCAATCCAGATTTTAACAACATGGTCTTCTATCCACAACATTACTGCCTGCGGAGGGGGACACGGTAGTTCGAATGCTGTGGATCAAGGACAGTCTGGAGAGGAGACGTATCCCATCACACAGCCCGAAGGTTGGAAGGTACAAGGTGGACATGGTGATGCTAGAAAATGCGAAGTACCTGGAAAATCACGTGCTTTTCATGATGGTTGCGGATTGGCCTCACCAGGTCGGTGGGACCCGGACAAACGAATCTGGAATGATGACAATTTTTGGAGAAATTTGAGAAGAAGGTCATACAACGTGGTCTTACAACATTGTGGGGGGCAATGCAACTTCGACAGGATATGCTTTGAAATGGCGGCAAAGGGAGAAGCAGGCTGCGGACAGGTAAAGAACTCTGAGTTGAAAGCACAGCTGGTGAAGCTTTGGAGCAACTCTTTGAGAGATGCTGGATACATGGATGGAGGTTTGGCGGACATTGCAGAAGGACAGCCATTCCGTCTGAAGTTGATGCAGGCCCTGCTAGACAGGGCAGGGGATCCGGATCACAAGTTTTTATTGCAGGGAGAGAAGGGCTATCCTGTTGGAGTTATACATCCTTTGCCTCGGACACCACACATGTACGAGGAGCAGACATCATGGAAGCTGGAGGATGACCTTTACATGAAGTCAGAGATCTGGAGAGAGAACTATGAATCAGTGGGGGACCACGAAGATTTCGTTAGGGAACATTTTGCGGAGGAATGCGCTGAAGGCTTGATGGAGAAAATTACTTTGTCACAGGCCAAGGAGCGATTTGGGGATCGAATAGCTATATCTTCTTTGGCAGTTCTTGTGGAGGAGGCCCATGGGAATAAGAGGAGGATTATACATGACGCAACTCATGGGACAAAGGTCAACAACCGAATCCGTTGCCGTGACAAGCAGCGAAGCCCTGGAGCAAGAGAGAAGATGTATCTTCTAGCCTTTTACAAGGAGAGGGGAGACGTGATATTCAGCTTGGTGGGGGACATCAGTCCGACGCTTTCTTCATGAACCTTCAGAACTGGGGTTGCTGGCTTGTCGCATTCGCAACTCTGATGAATATATATACATCAATCGAGTGGGCACATTTGGGGTGGCTTCAGCAAGTTACTGGTGGGGCCGTATAGCATCTGCAGGTATTCGCTTGACCCATGAACTCATTGGTCCGGAAAGACCAATAGAGATGCTCATCTTCGCTGATGACCTTGAGACTCTTGGAGCAGGACTGGAAGGTAGAAGAGGTATAGTGCTTTCTTTCCTTTATTTGTCTACAATGGGTTTTCCATTCAAGTGGGCAAAGCAGCGTGGGGGCTTGAAAGTTGAGTGGATTGGGTTATACACAGATTACACTACAATGCGCCTGGGACTGTCTCCCACCAGAGCGGAATGGATGGAGAGATGGACAAGGAGATTAGCAGACAGCGGAAAAACAACAGCCACAGAAATGGAACAAGGGCTTGGTAGACTGGGCTTTGCAGCAAATGCTTTGACGTGGGAACGTCCCTTCTTGGGGCCATTGTATGCATGGACAGCAGCGGTACGTACGAAGAAGGGCATTATCTTGATACCAGCAATGTTGCGTACAATTCTTTGGTTTTTGGCGGAGCGCACCAAGCAGGGGGGTAGTCTACAAGAACCAGCTCCTTTGCGTAGGGACGAAAAGGCAGACGTAACCTTTTTCACTGATGCCAAAGCCACGGAGCAGGGTGCATGGATTGGAGGTTTTCTGCAATCGAATGATGGGAAAATTGTTGAATGGTTTTCTGAAGAAGTCTTGGAAAGCTGGGCACCATGGCTTTTCATCAGAAAAGACCCAAAGAGAGTAATAGCAGCACTAGAGCTATTAGCCACCCTGGTAGCAGCGCGTCTTTGGGCTGTGGGATTACAGAAGGGTGGTCGTGGAAGATGTTGGGTCAGGGCAGGTACAGACAATCTTTCAAATTCCTATGCGGTAAGAAGGTGGATGAGCACCAAATACCCGTTGACCGTGCTTATCATGGAGTTGTCTGAGACTCTTAGATCTCGAAACTGTGAGCTCAATTTAGAGTCGATTCCAAGAGAAAAGAACCAGCTTGCGGACGATTTGACGAATCAGGTTTTTACACACTTTCCCTTGGACTGCCGTGTGCAGTTTGTCGGAGGAGACACCAAGTGGCTGGTGTTGGATAGCCTATGGCGAAAGCACAGGAGTTTCACATGGAGTTGGCAAAAGAAAGGAAACGTAAAGTTCCTGAGGTGCCGGTGAGGAAGAGCAAGAAGCAGAAGAAGAAACTTGATCCCTGGTGATTTCCTCGTTTGACCAATGGGATATGGAACTTGCTCGGAAGAATCACACCGGTATAAGATNCAAGAAGCAGAAGAAGAAACTTGATCCCTGGTGATTTCCTCGTTTGACCAATGGGATATGGAACTTGCTCGGAAGAATCACACCGGTATAAGATGTGAAGCAAGATTCCAAGAAAAACTTGGTCTTGGGAACACGGAACCTTTGATAAATAATCAAAGCGGAAAAAAGGGATTAAATATAAAGTGCTGCTTCCGTGAAACGCGAAACGTCCGAAACTTCAGTTTCTTGCTGCGGTTGTTGTGTGGATGTTTTGGTTTTTATTTTAAGATATGAATATATGTATATATACCTCGATGGTATTTTGGATTNTTTCTTGCTGCGGTTGTTGTGTGGATGTTTTGGTTTTTATTTTAAGATATGAATATATGTATATATACCTCGATGGTATTTTGGATTGAAAGGAAAGGCAAAAGTTTTGAGCAAAGTTTTATGCGCACGCGGATGTATAGAACCTTTTCCCCGGTATATCGTTTATAGTTGGGAGGGTTTTGGGAGGACTTACATGTACTATACTAGTACGCACTCGCGACTTGTTGCGATAGTGTATTAGTTTGTACTTAAGCATTGATGCAAAAAAGATTAACGTAGGCCACCACGAAACCTTGTCCTCTTTATTGGCGAAGCGCTTGGTTGCTTGCATTGCTACGCGTAGGTGCGCGGCTATTTGCTTTGCCTGCTGTTTTCTGATTGGTTGCCCCTTCTCTTGGGTAACTCGGAAGTTTGATGACTACTTCAAACTGAGCCCTTTGGGTAAAAAGAAAACAGTGCTTGAAATGTGAGAAACTTGAGATTTGAAAGTTTGTGGAGAAACTTTGGTTTTCACCGGTTTTGTGAAATTTGGGAAATCTGAATGAAANGAAAACAGTGCTTGAAATGTGAGAAACTTGAGATTTGAAAGTTTGTGGAGAAACTTTGGTTTTCACCGGTTTTGTGAAATTTGGGAAATCTGAATGAAATTTGTTTTCCGGTAAAAGTGCTTCAACTCAAACACTTTCGGTTGAGGCGCTTTTTAGTTTGTTGTTTTGCACTTTCTGGAAAGATCACTAGATGAATTCTATGATATATGGTTGCCAGAAAGTGGATCAAACAGTGTTGGAGACCAAAGTGTCCCACCCACCCAAACCCGGGATATGGAACTTGCTCGGAAGAATCACACCGAAACTTCAGTTTCTTGCTGCGGTTGTTGTGTGGATGTTTTGGTTTTTATTTTAAGATATGAATATATGTATATATACCTCGATGGTATTTTGGATTNTTTCTTGCTGCGGTTGTTGTGTGGATGTTTTGGTTTTTATTTTAAGATATGAATATATGTATATATACCTCGATGGTATTTTGGATTGAAAGGAAAGGCGAAAGTTTTGAGCAAAGTTTTATGCGCACGCGGATGTATAGAACCTTTTCGCCGGTATATCGTTTATAGTTGGGACGGTTTTGGGAGGACTTACATGTACTATACTAGTACCTACACTTTTCTCCCACACTTGTCTCCCGCACTTGTCTCCCACTCTGTGTGCTTTGGGCCGCATGAATTTACACTTGTCTCCCACTTGTCTCCTACACTTGTCTCTCACTTTGGGTACTCTGGGCCGCGTGAGTTTACACTGATCTCCCACACTTGTCTCCCACACGTGTCTCCCACTCTGGGTGCTCTGGGCTGCATGGTTTTTTTTCTTGTCTCCTACTTGTTTCCTACACTTATCTCCCACTCTGGGTGCTGGGCCGCATGAGTTTACTCTTGTACCACTTGTCTCCCACACTTGTTTCCCACTCTGGGTGCTCTGGGCCGCATGAGTTTCCACTTGTCTCCCACTTGTCTCCCACACTTGTCTTGCACTTGTGTCCCACACTTGTTGCCCACACTTGTCGGCCACACTTGTCTCCTACTCTTGGTGCCCTAGGCCGCATGAGTTTACACTTGTCTCCCACACTTGTCTCCCACTCTAGGTGCTCTGGGCCACATGAGTTTACACTTGTCTCCCACTTGTCTCCCACACTTGTCTCCCACTCTGGGTGCTCTGGGCTGCATGAGTTTACACTTGTCTTGCACACTTGTCTCCCACTCTGGGTGCTCTGCCACTTGTCTCCCACTGGTTCCGCTGGGCCGCATGAGTTTGTACTGGTTCCCACTTTTCTCCCACACTCGTGTCCCACTTGTCTCCCACACTTATTTCCCACACTTGTCTCGCACACTTATCTTCCACACTTGTCTCCGACTCTGGGTGCTCTGGGCTGCATGAATTTACACTTTTCTCCCGCACTTGTCTCCCACTCTGGGTGCTTTGGGCTGCATGGTTTTTTTTCTTGTCTCCTGCTTGTCTCCCACACTTGGCTCCCACTCTGGGTGCTCTGGGCCGCATGAGTTTACACTTGTCTCCCACTTGGCTCCCATACTCGTTTCCCACGTGCCCCGCACACTGTTTCCCGCACTTGTTTCCCACACTTGTCTCCCACACTTATCTTCGACACTTGTTTCCCACTCTGGGTGCTCTGGGACGCGTGAGTTTACAGTTGTCTCCCACATTTGTCTTCCACTTTGGGTGCTCTGGGTCGCATGACTCTTTCATTTTGGGCCGCATCAATCCCCAAGCAATTCCTTTGAAACCAGCCACATCCTTGGGATTCGTGTTTTCTTTGTTTGCATGTGTCTCCTTTGTCCTTCTCATGTGCCTCCCGCTTTTTTTCTGTGCTGCGATGGACGAGTGTCCTTTGTATCTACTTGTCTCCCACTTGTTTCCCGCTTATCTTCTTCTCTACGCCGGAATTGCGACAGAAAAACNTTTTCTGTGCTGCGATGGACGAGTGTCCTTTGTATCTACTTGTCTCCCACTTGTTTCCCGCTTATCTTCTTCTCTACGCCGGAATTGCGACAGAAAAACGCCTTTTATCTTAGCCACCACTTGCTCTTAATTTTCTTCTGCCCCTGCTTCTGTCTTTGCGCTGTCCTGGGGACAGACGAATTTTCCTTGCCGGCCGCTTGTCCCACTTTTCTGCCACTTTTGTCTCTGTGAAGCGGCCTCCGTGGTGTCCTGCTTGCCTTCCAATTGCCGATGCTCTTTCTCTGAATTCTGCCTTTGTTGCACCTAATGCTTCATGGCAGACAGCAAGTCGGCGCTGAATANCTTGCCTTCCAATTGCCGATGCTCTTTCTCTGAATTCTGCCTTTGTTGCACCTAATGCTTCATGGCAGACAGCAAGTCGGCGCTGAATATTTCTGTCTTTGTTTGGGGTCAACGCTGGTATAATCTCTCACTTGTCTCCCGCTTTGGGCCGCATGAGTTTAAACTTGTCTCCCACACTTGTCTCCCACACTTCTCTCCCACTCTAGGTGCTCTGGGCTGCAATATTTTACACTTGTCTAACACTTGCCTCCCACTTGTCTCGCGCGCGTGTCTCCCACTCTGGGTGCTCCGGGCCGCATGACTTTACACTTGTCTCCCACTTGTCTCGCACTCTGGGTGCTTTGGGCCGCATGATTTTACATTTGTCCCACTTGTCTCCGAAACTTGTCTCCCACTCTTGTCTCCCACTCTGGGTGCTCTGGGCCGCATGATTTTACATTTGTCTCCCGCATATCTTCCACACTTGTCTCCCACTCTTGTCTCCCGCTCTGGGTGCTCTGGGCTGCATGATTTTACACCTGTCTCCCACTCTTGTCCCCCACACTTGTCTCCAACTCTTGTCTTCCACTCTGGGTGCTCTTGGCCGCATGAGTTTACATTTGTCTCCCACACTTGTTTCCCACTCTGGGTGCTTTGGGCTGCAAGATTTTACACTTGTCTAACACTTGCTTCCCACTTGTCTCGCGCGCGTGTCTCCCACTCTGGGTGCTCCGGGCCGCATGACTTTAGACTTGTCTCACACTTGTCTCGCACTCTGGGTGCTTTGGGCCGCATGATTTTACACTTGTCCCACTTGTCTCCGAAACTTGTCTCCCACTCTTGTCTCCCACTCTGGGTGCTCTGGGCCGCATGATTTTACATTTGTCTCCCGCATATCTTCCACNTTGTCCCACTTGTCTCCGAAACTTGTCTCCCACTCTTGTCTCCCACTCTGGGTGCTCTGGGCCGCATGATTTTACATTTGTCTCCCGCATATCTTCCACACTTGTCTCCCACTCTTGTCTCCCGCTCTGGGTGCTCTGGGCTGCATGATTTTACACCTGTCTCCCACTCTTGTCNATTTGTCTCCCGCATATCTTCCACACTTGTCTCCCACTCTTGTCTCCCGCTCTGGGTGCTCTGGGCTGCATGATTTTACACCTGTCTCCCACTCTTGTCTCCCACACTTGTCTCCAACTCTTGTCTTCCACTCTGGGTGCTCTTGGCCGCATGAGTTTACATTTGTCTCCCACACTTGTTTCCCACTCTGGGTGCTCTGCTGGGCCGCATGATTTTAGACTTGTCTCCCAAAGTTGTCTTCCACTTTAGGTGTTGTGGGGCAAATGATTTTACACTTGTCCAACACTTGCCTCCCACTTGTCTCGCACACTTGTCTCCCACTCTGGGCGCTCTGGGCCGCATGATTTCACACTTGTCTCCCACTTGTGTCCCACACTTGTCTCTCACTCTGGGTGCTTTGGGCCGCATGATTTTACACTTGTCTCCCACTCTTGTCTTCCAGTCCGGGTGCTCTGGGCCGCATGAGTTTACACTTGTCTCCCACACTTGTCTCCCACTCTTGTCTCCCACTTCAGCTGCTCTGGGCCACATGATTTTAAACTTGTCTAACACTTGCCTCCCACTCGTCTCGCACACTTGTCTCCCACTCTGGGTGCTCTGGGCCGCATGATTTTGCACTTGTCTTCCACTTGTCTCCCACACTTGTCTCTCACTCTGGGTGCTTTGGGTCGCATGATTTTACACTTGTCCCACTTGTCTCCCACTCTTGTCTTTCATTCTGGGTGCTCTGACTTGTATCCCATTTTGTCTCCCACTCTGGGTGCTCTGGGCCGCATGATTTTACATTTGTCTCCCGCATGTCTTCCACACTTGTCTCCCACTCTTGTCTCCCGCTCTAGGTGCTCTGGGCCGCATGATTTTGCACCTGTCTCCCACTCTTGTCTCCCACACTTGTCTCCCACTCTTGTCTTCCACTCTGGGTGCTCTTGGCCGCATGAGTTTACATTTGTCTCCCACACTTGCCTCCCACTCTGGGTGCTCTGGGCCGCATGATTCTACACTTGTCTCCCACACTTGTGTCTCCCACTTGTTTCTCCCACTCTTGTCTGCCACTCTGGGTGCTCTGGGCCGCAAGTTTTTTTACACTTGTCTGGCACACTTGTCTCCCACACTTGTTTCCCACTCTGGGTGCTCTGGGCCGCATGATTTTGCACTTGTCTCCGGCTTGTCTTCCACACTTGCCTCCCACCCTTGTCTCCCACTCACGGTGCTCTGGGCCGCGTGATTTTACACTTGTCTCCACTGATCTCCCACTTGCCTCCCACTCTCGTGTACTAATGGGTGCTCTGGGCGGCATGATGTTACACTTGTCTCGCACACTTGTCTCCCATTCTGGGTGCACTGGGCCGCATGAGTTTACACTTGTCTCCCACACTTGTCTCCCACTCTTGTCTCCGCCTCTGGGTGCTCTGGGCCGCATGGTTTTACACTTGTCTGCCACTTGTCTCCCACACTTGTCTCTCTTCTGGGTGCTCTGGGCCGCATGATTTCACACTTGTCCCACATTTGTCTCCCACACTTGTCTTTTACTCTGGGTGCTCTAGGCTGCATGATTTTACATTCGTCCCACATTTGTCTCACTCTGGGTGCTTTGGGCCTCGTGATTTTACACTTGTCTTTCACTGTTGTCTTCCACTCTGGGTGCTCTGGGTTGCATGATTTTAAACTTGTCTCCCTCTCTTGTCTCCCACTGGGTGCTCTGGGCTGCATGCTTTTACACTTGTCTCCCACTCTCGTCTCCCATCTTGTCTCCCACTCTTGTCTCCCACTCTTGTCTCCCACTCTTGTCTCCTACTCTCGTCTCCTAGTCTTGCCTCCCACTCTTGTCTTCCACTCTGGGTGCTCTGTGCCGCATGATTTTACACTTGTCTCCAACTCTTGTCTCCCACTCTGGGTGAGATTTTACCCTTGTCTCTCACCCTTGCCTCCCACTCTTGTCTCACACTTTTGTTTTCCACTCTTGTCTCCCATGTGTCTCCGGCACTTGTCTCCCACTCTGGGTGCTCTGGGCCGCAAGACTTTACACTTGTCTCCGACACTTCTCTCCCACTTTGTGTGTTATCGTCCGCATGATTTTACACTTGTCTCCCACTTGTCTCCCACACTTGTCTCTCACACTTCTTTCCCATTCTGGGTGCTTTGGGCCGCATGATTTTACACTTGTCACGCACACTTGTCTCCCTCACTCGTGTCCCATTTACACTCGTCTCCCACACTTGTCTCCCACATTTTTTCCCACTCTGGGTGCTCTGGGCCGCATGAGTTTACACTTATCTCCCACTTGTCGTCCACTTGTCTCCCACTGCTGTCTCCCACTCATGCCGAAATGATACCCTTTTGCCGATCTGTTTGGGGTCAACGCTGGTATAATTATTCCGGGTGGCTCAATGTAACTCGGAAGTTTCAAAGCGCACGCGGGTTAGTTTTATGTTTGGGGTCTGTTTGGTGGGTGCATTATATGGAGCGCCTTGGCGGTGTTTCGGTTTGGAAAATTTTCACATAAACTGTAACATATCCCGAAGAGCTATCCTTTGTTTCATTGACAACAATTCAGCCTTGTCTGCCGTGATTCGTTCATTCTCGGCTGTGCTTGAGAACTATGAGTTATTGGTAGTTAACGCTGACTTGGATGTGCAATTGCAGTGCTTGAGCTGGTACAGCAGAGTACCATCCAAATCGAACCTCAGTGATAGTCCATCGAGACTTGACTTTGAAGAACTTGCAGCACGAGGATTCACGAAGAGTTGACCGCAATACGAAGCTCTCACGATACAATAAAGTGGGGAGGAGGCGTGAGAGGCAGAAGATGTCTCCATCGCAAAAAGCGAAGCGCTACCGACTCCCCAATTATTGAAAAGGAAAAGGTGAAGAATAAATATCAAGAGTTTTTCTATATGTTTTTATATGTCTTTGAGTCTTTTAAATTTTATAATGCGTAGGCGTGTGCGCGTGAGGTGAGGTGAGGATAGAAGTGAACCAAGGTTAAATAAGTTGCACCTCACTTTAGTGATGAGGCCTTTATTTAACATGGTTCATTGGTAGGGTGCTACCTCCTTCTCTCCGCGTTCTTCTCAGTGGCCAGAAGTGGCCTATCGTTTTAACCCCGCCAGCACGGGTTTAAAAAAAAAAACAGAACAAACAACACAAACCTGAAACAACAAACCTGTGTTTGGTGCCTTGAGTGGTTGACGCATGTCAGGTTTTCAGTTTGTGTTTTTCTCGTATGTTTTTCTCAAGGGAGGGTGGGTGGGAAAGACTCTCACGACCCGAAGGTGTTGACCCACCCGCCCGCCCCCCTCCGGGCGTGAGAGGCAGAAGATGTCTCCATCGCAAAAAGCGAAGCGCTACCGACTCCCCAATTATTGAAAAGGAAAAGGTGAAGAATAAATATCAAGAGTTTNTGTCTCCATCGCAAAAAGCGAAGCGCTACCGACTCCCCAATTATTGAAAAGGAAAAGGTGAAGAATAAATATCAAGAGTTTGCGGAGTCTCGTCTATATTTAGAAAAATATAGAAAGAAGTTTCTATATGTTTTTATATGCCTTTGAGTCTTTTTAATTTTTATACTGCGTAGGCGTGTGCGCGTGAGGTGAGGTGAGGATAGAAGTGAACCAAGGTTAAATAATTCACTTTCAAAGGGCAACCCCATCCGACTTCCGGGTGTTGCTGAAGATTTGCTGGGTGATCCTGTCCACTTTGGGATCCCCATTGGCCTACGGAAGCATCTTAGAAGTTTACCGCTGTTCTTTCTTCACTCGGGAGATTTCGTCATGGCAAGAAGTCGCTTTGCCAACGAGTGTGGGAGATGTGGCCATCGCGGACCATCCAGCACGAAATTTGGCTCCTCAGCCGATGCGGACATTGGTGGTCCACCATTGGCGCCAATTCTTGTTCACCAGATTGGACCTTGGCCTTCCAACCATTGAAGCAGTGATCGCCCAATGCCATTGGTTCCACTCCACACATGAGACATGGGTGCTGCGAAAGTTGCAAGATGCCGCACTGCTTTTCCGAAACATCAAGGACCTTTTGGAAATTGCTCCGCCGACGCTTGTGGAACAACCCGAGCCAAATTTCGATTTTGCTGCACCATTGACCCCACCATTGTGGGCCGAGTAAAGGGTCAAATTTCCTCGATGGCAATGGACATAATTTGAAACCAACAGGGAACAGAGAAGAATTGAAGAAATTTTTGATGTGATGAGATGTGAAAAGGCGAGGGAGCCTTAGACTCAAGACCTCGAGCATGCGTCCACTTTGGAAAAAGGAGAGAGGTCGCAACTCATTCACTTGTGCTGAAGCCGTGCATGTTTTATTTGATTTGAAGTTTGGTTGATTTGGTTTTGAGTTTTGGGTTGTGTTTTTAGTTTTAGGTGTTTCGGATTGGTTCAGTTTGAGCGTGTACCTTAGGTGGTTTTAGGACGCGCGCGCTTTTTCCCTCTCTCCCCTCCTGGTTTCTCTTCCCTCTCTTTACTTTGAGCGTTAGCTCTTCCTGTTTGGCAGTCACGCTAGAACAGTGAGGGGGCGCTTGTTGTATGGTGCAGGCCATACGTTTGGGAAGTGCGCCCAGCTGGCTGTTCAGCTGATTGCCAAAGCGACCAGGTCAGGGCCTTTTGCTGTTTAGGACGACAAGACGAAGGATGTCATTAGAGCAGCTTTAGAGATGCTATAGAGGTCAGGCCCATGTGTTTCTTCTTCTTGGACAGGGACGAGGCCGATACTAATTTTTATGGATGGAGCGTGTGAACTAGATGCGCAGAAAATAACCTATGGGGCTGTCTTGGCTGATTTCTACACTGGTGAGTTTTTGTACTTTGGGGACGACGTCACGTCCCATCAAAATGGATTACGAAGTGGAAGGAGTCTGGGAAAGTACAACTCACTTGCCAAGCTGAAATTTTTCCTGTTTTGATTTCAAAGTGAACCTGGTGCAGAGAGATTGGACAACGTGCAGTCCTCTGGTTTGTGGATAACAGCTCTGCTGAAGCCGCGTTCATTAGGAGTTTCTCTCCAGTGACAGATAACTGCAAGCTCTTGGTGTTTAACGCTCATTTGGATGTAGAGATTCAATCGCTCAATTAGTACTGCAGAGTGCCATCTCTTTCCAATCCGGGGGATGCCCCTTCAAGACTGGAAGTTGCAAAATTGGACAAAGCTGGTTATACAAGATGCAAGCCTTGTTATGACCTCACGAGAGCTAGAGTTCAAAGTGGGGCGGAAAGGCGTGAAGGTTCTGTCTCACATCGCAACCGACTGAAGATTCGCTGAATCCTCAATGTCCGTGCGAAAAGGTCCGGTGCGGTGCTTTTGAATTTCAGTCATGTCCACAGATTTCCACAAGAATTGTTTCGAATTTTTGTGGCGGCGATCATGGCGATCGAATTTTTCATTTGAGAATTTCTATGGCGACGGCGTTCTATCCCTAGTTTGTGCGTAGAAACGTACGCGATGCGAGGGTGAGGTTCGACGAGGTGAACCGTCTTTGAAATAATACCGTGATGCCAGTCAGATTCAGAGCTTGGTGCTGCTTGGCTGGACAACATGAACGTGGGAAATTTGGCGGATGGAAGTCAAGAAAAGGAAAACATTATCCGTGAAACCGTCTTCCGACTGGAGAGCATGTGTCCAAGGTATGACATCTAGGTCCCAGCAGTTGCAGCAAGACTCAGAACTATGGCCAATGACATCAGGAATCTTTACATGAGATCTTGAGCGATGGGAACAACGGCAACTCCCTATGATGTCGGTGACTTCTTTCTTTTCCTTGGATGAGTGCTGCTAAATTTCATCAATGCTGCGTATAAGAAGTGTGCTTGCGAATAAGAAACCGACGCCCCCAGGATGTGGGTAATCAGAGCAAAATTCAATAGGACATGGATTCTCTAGTATCAGTCCTTTCTGTCAGTCCATTGGTCCCCGTATTAACATGTAATGCCACAAGGCCGTATTACTGGAAAGACCTTTTTATATAAGAAACCTATCTTGCAAATAAGGATGATCAGCGCCAGCACCCACATTTTTTCTGTGTAAACCACTGGACTTGATCAGTGCCAATGATACCCAAGATTTTAAGAACTGTATTGTCACATATGCAAGATACATTTATTGGGACCCCCCTTCAAATGTAAAATTGGTCGCTGGACATCCCCCAGGTGTCGTTTTTGTGGAGAAGGTTCATTTGTGTTTTTAGCGCTATCTAAGTTGTCTAAGTGTTGTGTTTTTTCTCCACACAAGCTACAAGCTGGACCCAGCCCATCAAACTCCAACCTCTGTATCTGAGTCAATATCGGCGCTGGCCGTGTCAAGCTGGCTTCCCTCTGACCCTGTGTCATCGCTAGTGAGTGGTAGTGGTCTTATTGTCGGAAGACTCAGCAGGTGAGTTATTTTAAAAACATTTTTTCGTTTTCGTTTGGACGACGGCATGGCGCGCAGAATCGTTCAAGTCACCGGGCTATCCAATGGCACAATTGTGTTTGTTCAAAGTGATTGGCGTCACAATGTGGAATCTCTACGATGCGCTTTACCACTAATTAACTAATTTTGTTTAATTAGTTAATTTCTATGTTTTTTTTTTATCTCTTTTTTAGAGAGCGGGACGCTGTCAGAGTGCGCCTTTTTGATGTTTTTGCTATCATTGAGTAAGTAGAAAGCAACATGATTATGTAGGATGGCAATGACACATCCACATACATACACATATATACAGATAGAGATTCATACCTACATGTAGGTGTGTATTGTGGAAGAACTTTTGGCTGCAAGTCTTGTGTGTATACAGTAACCTGTCAAACAGCTAGGAAAAATCAGTTTGGTATTGTATTGGGCCAATGAGTATCAGAGATAAATGGAATTCAATTTCGACCGGTTGCGCCATGCTCAAACTATAGGGTGTTGCTTGCTTCTATGTTGCATGCCTTTAAAGCAAGCAGTGAGAGAGAACAGCATTTTCGATCGACAATAGATTTCATTTTGTCTCCAAGCAAAGCAGTACTGCATCTTCTTGACAGAGCTCCCTGCAGCAGAAAGAGATTTGTATATGTGTTTTGCAAGGATAAGCATACAGTTCTCTTGAAAAATGTTGCGTTTTCAACATACAATATCAACTACCAATTCAGATTTTAAGGGCAACAGCACGCTTCTCATAAGTCATCCCTCAAATGAAGGTGGCATTCCTTGAGGAAGTTGTGGCATACCTTCATGCAACATTCTCCTACAGAGATGGCAACACTCTTCTGAGANTCATAAGTCATCCCTCAAATGAAGGTGGCATTCCTTGAGGAAGTTGTGGCATACCTTCATGCAACATTCTCCTACAGAGATGGCAACACTCTTCTGAGAGCCTGAGATGTGCACAGCACTCCTCTAGAAAGAGTGTGTCATGTCTGCCATGTATTTGAAAGAATATGGCATTCTTCACATATAGTTCGCAATCCTTTTAGATAAGGGTAGCATCTCTCTAAAATAAGTTTTGAATATACATATTATGTAGTTTTTTCAAGAGTGTAGCATTCCTTTTAAGAAGTGCTGGATAAGCTCATGAAATATTTACTTGAACACTTGTGTTATGCAATTTCCCTTTGAAAAAGAAACACTATTCATTAGAATCACATAGCATCATCTTAAGATAACATAATTCATTATATAATATATCCAAACGTATATTTTATATATTCTACATGCATACACCATATTCCTTTCAAAAGTGTGTGGCATTCCTTCGAGAAGTAGCCTTCAAAATATACAGCAGCTTGTGTGAAAGAGTATGGTATGGTTATGTTCTTATACAAAAGGGAACCCTTTCATATGTGCAGCAATCCCTTTAAAAGAGGGAGAATTGCCTTTAAGAAAGTGCAGTATGACTCCATGGAATTGTCTTTTGAACAATCATAGTATTCCTCGTAGGAAGTAAACAATGATTTTGAAAAGGTATTCTTCAATAAGCATTTGCACTTTAAGATACCATGGTATCTCTGGNAATGATTTTGAAAAGGTATTCTTCAATAAGCATTTGCACTTTAAGATACCATGGTATCTCTGGAGGACAGTGCAGCATGCCTTTATGCAAGTTTCCTTGCTTTTCTTTTTATCTTTTGAACAAAGGGTGGCACTCCTTGGTTGGAAAAATAAACAAAGCCACAATCTCCAGAAAATACAAAACAATAAGGCCTACCCTTTTCCAAAAACTTTATAAACATATCCTTCAGAAAATCAATGAAAACAGAGGAAGGCGTTCATGAAATGACAGCCATGTCTTGGAAGCTCGGCGGAGGACATCCGTAGCGTAGTTTCACCAACAGTATAGATACATTGCATCTACAGAGTTTGACCTCTCAACTTCTGGAAGCAGTCGAACGAGTTTGATTTCACAACCAACAAACTCCGAACCAGCTTGGTTGAAATCTGTGTCAACTTTACACATCCTGAGAATAATCTTCATCTGTTCTCTGGAATCTGTATACTCTGGAATCTGAATATATTCAAGAAAGAACGGAGTTCACAACTTTCACAACCAGATGTTTCAGTGAAATAGTTCTCTGGAGGAACAGCCGTTAATTCTATGTTCTTCCGTCGCAATTTCACTTCAAGGGTTGTGGAGTGGAGGNTTTAAAACTTGTTTTTCACTCAAGCAAGTTTCTTCAGCACTTCGGGGGTCAACAGCACTTTTCACTCAGTTTGTCTCATATCTGGCCTGTCATTTGCCATTTCGAGCTGAATTTGTGCGCCTCTGGAGTGTCATACTGGACTTTCGAAATTTCAGTACTTCATTTGAAGCTCTACTGTATTCTTTGAACACTGCTTGGAGCTTTCGTCAAGATGGATTTGGTTTCTCAGGAGTTTCGGTTTAGAGTGGCTTTTGCCCGCAGAGACCACCATGATCTAGACCGTGTATTGTTACACCTGGGACTCAGTACTTTGAACGTCGATGCCAACAAGATCGTGTTTCCTACAGCCTGGGAAATCGGACGCAGAGGGACACCGCCTGTTTCTCACATGTCAGACTACTGGGTTCCGTGGGACGAAGAGTTGGACTCGATGGTCGAATACCACCTTTTTGTAGCAGATGTGGCAGTTCTCGAGCATATTTCACAGATTGCTACAGGTTCTAGGGGCTATTTGCAACTATGCCAAGAGCCTTGCTTTTGGGAAGAGTGTCAGGTCACAGTCCACCATATATCTGGANTGCTACAGGTTCTAGGGGCTATTTGCAACTATGCCAAGAGCCTTGCTTTTGGGAAGAGTGTCAGGTCACAGTCCACCATATATCTGGAGTACAGATTGCGGAGGCGTTATCAAATGCCTCACAGCGTGTGCGCATGCTGGAAAACCGAGTGGCTGCCCTGGAGGCAGAGGTTGCTGCAATCCGGCATGCATTGGGAATCTGACTCATATGCCATTGGAGAGGCAATATACCCTCGGAAGAGCATTGCAGTGGGTTCTTCTTGGAAGACTTTGTGGCTGCAATCGATTTGGCTTGGTTTATTGATTTCAGATTTTGGCTTTTCATTAATTTCAGATATTGTGCTTTGGGAATCAGACAATGCAGATTTGAGGGCTTCTGTGGACTGCTTGGTCGTAATTTGTTGACCTGCTGGACATGTGCGAGCCGCAACACTGACTTTGGTACTCCCATGATTCTTTGCTGGGAACTCAGACTCTGGAGGGTCATCCTCGTTCAACACTGGATAAAGACTTGTGATGGTGTCATTCTACAGTCGGTGCACCACAGGCGTTTTACAACCGCTAGAGTTGCAGCTTGAACACCAATTCAACTCCGTATCCTCTGGATTGAGTTCAATCAATTTCTTCACAGCTCTGCAGTTTACTGTTCTCAATACCCGAAGTTACAGAGACGATCAGACGAGGATGATAGCTTTTTCTACCTGAACATGTGCTGCTATACTTTCAGCGACTGCCGGACATTTTGGACAGGATTCCGACGAGTCTCGTACCAGTCTTTGGCACTCTGCACTGGCTTTGAATGGACAGTCATCTGGGAACTTCAGACTTCAGAGGGGTGTTCCATTTTTCATAAGAGCTCTATGCCTCCGAGTACCCCTATCATATCGGACGTACTTTTCTTTGTATTGGGCTCAAGCTGCAATTTATATTCACGGCAGTGGGTACACATCATAGAGAATTGCAAGACGACCCGTTGGATCTCAGAGACCTCTTTTTACAGAGTAGACGGAGTTTTTGGACATCACGAGACTTCCGATACATCTTGTGGATACAAGGATCAACAAGGTATCATGGATTCTGCCGGAGATAAATCTGATCGTGGCCCGGTGGAAATGGAGTTCCACTTCATCTGGCATTACACAACCGCTGATGTCAGAGAACGAGATGAACCTGGCCGATTACATTCCGTGGTCCTTGTTACAGGAGTTTTCAGAATACAGTCCGACAACCTTCTTCCTTTGGTATTGGCTGGGGGGAGAATGATCACTGTTTCTACACCGTGCACAGTCGAGCAGGAGAATCTGGAATTTCACTGATCAGATGACTGAAGGAGAGATATCTAACTCCAGCATCATCTAACCGAGGTATTACTTTGGGCACACATATTTACAAGGAGACCCTGCCTTCCAGAGATACCGCTGGAGATGTAGACCTTCAGGTGACTTACAGACTTAGTGCACAAAATCCAGAGCCCTCAGCTTCCGGGAGTGTTTGCAGATAACTCAGTTTTGACATGTGTTTGACTTGATTTTTCAGAGCTTAGGCCCGTAGGACAGTTGAAGCAGATTTCTTGTGGTGTGAAGATATCTTCATGTTCGGTGCCATTGTGTGTAACCTTCTCCAAGCTTTGAGTGGGATCACAGTGCCGAGCATTCAAACTTCATCACCACCAACTGCTGCTTGGGCCTCAAGGTAAGTTAAGCTGAAGGAGTCAATAACACAATGAAAACTGAGAGTCAAACTTTCTGTTGCACTCAACTTTGGGCAAACCACGATGGATCATGTGCACCAAGAATTTAGTATAACCAAGGGAATGTATGGGTCACGCATTAACCCATATAAATCCGCCACACCAAGGAGTCAAGCCTCAGAACTTGTGAGCCTTTCCGACAGGATTGGCGTTAACTCAAATATTCACAAGGTGAACATCACAGGCTACATACCTCGTTCAACCCATGGGAAGACTTAAAAGAGTCCCAGACATCTTTACACATACACCATGGACTCGAGTCTCAGAACTGGAAGATCTCAGGAGGGGATAGATGTTACCTCGAACATCTTAACAGAGATCCTATCGAAATTAACTTTCGACTCAATCCATGAAACGGCCCAGATGATTCCAAAAACATCTGCACAGGCCATAGCAATGTACCACTAGGGATCGTACAAGGCTTTGGTACTCCGCTCCCATCCTCAATCTCATTGGAGCCATGAGGAGACCGTTTGAGCCTCCCTCTCTGTCGACTCATCCAAGGGGCCGGTTTTGGGGTCGTCCTCCACCAGCCCGACAGACAGAGCCATTGACATTGCGACCCAACAGTGCATCTGCCAAATCTAGTGCACAAACTACTCATGGTACAGCGGCCAAAGCCCTTGCACAGCCCTCGAGAAGCATCTGCGACACCATCGAGGAGACAGATATCAGTCCTATTATAAGGGACTTGTGCTTTTGGCAGACCTTTGTGACTACCATCCCAGAGCTGACTACGAAGATTACCACTTCGATATGGTACCCGCTTCTGCTATTAAAACTCGCTGAGACTATTGGTATTTTGTCAGGAGCTCCAAACAGCGGGAAGTCAAGCCTGGTAGTCGCCCTTGCAGAGAGTTTGGGCTTGACAAGGGTCAAAACTGCATCGAGAAACTTTTGGCTCTATGCGAGGAACAGTAGGCCATATTTCTCTCTGTGGCTCTATTGTACAGACTCTTTCTGGAGTGAGTCTGAACCCGCTTGGGCTAGAATGGCGCAAAGCCTACATACAATCACTACTTCAGAAGAATTCCAATCAGGTGCAGTGATGNCTTGGGCTAGAATGGCGCAAAGCCTACATACAATCACTACTTCAGAAGAATTCCAATCAGGTGCAGTGATGATAGAAGGACACAGGATCTTTGACTACCCGCCGTACGGTGAATTGTGCACTTCATTATTTTACCTTGCCGCATCAGATCAATTGATGGTGAAGAGAGGTACCTCAAAGGAGTCAGTTCGCAAGCATAAATTGCATGTAGCAAAACATCTCGATTCCTTGCAGGAGTTCAAAGGTCTCATATTACTTGATGCAGAACAATCCAAAGTGAGCCACGTTTGTAAGATGCTTCAGGTCCTTCTCCTTGATGACNGCAGGAGTTCAAAGGTCTCATATTACTTGATGCAGAACAATCCAAAGTGAGCCACGTTTGTAAGATGCTTCAGGTCCTTCTCCTTGATGACGCAGGCCTTGATTCCTCTCATCTCAAAGGGGACTTCGACCTGGACGGCAGGTGGTTATTCTGAATGCCGGGGCAAGCCCCCCAATATGGCTCCGCTGCATGCATTCTTTGAGATCAAGCACATTGCCTACAGATTTTTCCAACGCTTAGGGACTGAGCTGCATCACAGGGCCGTGCAAAGCCCAATGGCCCCTACAGATGCATGGAACGGTTTCGAGGTATTGTTGTACAGTTTTTCGAGTTTTTGGTACATCCTCCATGGTTGCGACACAACGCTTTACAGTTCTGGCCTGGTAACGGGCCACTCTTCGTTTGGGCAACCGTGGACTCTCAAGACCCTCAACCACAATTTAGTGCAATCCACTTTCCTTTTGCAAGTTGTATGAAGGCCTTGTTTCTTTAACTAGATCTTCACAGGGCATTGCTGCGATGGCACAATACGTTACCTACAGCAGCTTCTTTGAGAGCAGGCTTCTTTCGACAGTCTACTCTCCGCTGAGCCAAAGTTCGAGCTCAGCTGATGACAAATTTTTCCAGGGAAACCTTCCACACGGTGGATCCTCAGGTGCTCTCAACAACGCTGTCAGAACTGTGGTAGTGAGGCTGCTGTGGTGAACAGTTTCAACATGTCTGGCAACATGCTCTCTGCCGCCGTCACCGACTTTCAAATATCCAGCCGCCTCACCGAAGAACTTCAGCAAGCGCCAGTGGAAGATTCATTAGCAAAGGTGACACTTTGCTCTTCGTCACCCAACATTTCCTATTTTTCACACTGCGTGCAACTCACACCTCGGGGGCCAAACACAGAGTTGCACTATACGATTTTTGGTGTACACTCCATCAGGCCATCTTACGAAACACAGAGTTGCATCATGCGATTTTGGTGTACACTCTTCCATGTTACGTTTGCATACTTCTCGCAATGGGCAGTTTTATGCTGGAGGCACAGTTTGGTTTGCATTTACACATTTTTCGCAAGGTACAGCTTGGGGGGCTTGCAGATCTTTCAAACAGGTGGAAGTTATCTGGGGGGGTTTAAACTCAACCAACGGACTCCAAACCAACTTCCCGGAAATCTGTTATCGTCAGTACCTGTAGTCTGGAAACTGAATATACTCACGAGGAACGGAGTTTGCATTTTTCACAACCCAACATTTCGGTGAAATATTTTTCTGGAACTGCCGTCAATTTTGGAGTGATCTGGCGTCTGTTACTGTCACATCTTGGACACTGTCACCTTTTGGAAGTGACATTCTGGAGGGCCATCCGCCTTTTGGACGGTACATTCTGGAGGATCATAGGGCCATCAGCTTCCGACCCTTTTGACCAAAGAGGAGCAGGGACCTTTGTAGATATGCCGCGTTGGGGACGTGTCCCTGGGCAATACGGTTGATTTTCAGGCCGTGGACCTCTTCCACTCTTGAGCATTACAGTTGGTCTTTGAACTAGGGTTACCTTTTCGACCCTGGGGAGCCACACGACTGGATCTTAGATCAATTGCTACAGGACATTGGGTTTGTCAACATTTTTGGCCTGGGCAGAGTTGGATCTGGAGATTGCCCCCTTTCAACAGCACACTGACATCGACTTGCATGTCGACCTGTATACCGACACTGTGTTGGGTAGTACAGCAGCAGCAACGGCTGTAGGCTTGCCCTCTGCGGTGCAGTCCCGGAGTCCGATCTTCAGAGCACTGCGCTCGACATGGGTGCATACAGATACCTCAGTGTAGTTTCAGAGTGGAATTTTCACAGTTTTGTGGACGGCCCGTTTACATACAGATGCAGCTTGTGACATTACGGAGTTTTTCGCCTAATCTATCTTCACGTCGAGGAGTGGTGCAGCTTCGAATGAGCAGCCAGCTGGAGATCCCTCGCATGAGGGGGCAGAAGGATACTGGGAGAGCCTCACTCTGGAAACTCTCAGAAGATTCTTGAACTGGGGGCCTCCCTACGACTACGGCCCGGAATGGGCGAAGAGCTGAGGAGCTGCAACACTTTCACTAGGCAAGTTATCCTTTTCTTCGTTCGCCACGACGTTCGGGATGGCGCACCTTTTACGACAAGCTGGGCAAAATGGTAAACCGTGGGGGGACTGCTTTTTGAGCCTCGACACAGTACATGACAGATATAACTTTGGTGACTATTTGGCAGTTCGGTTTTCACTTCGGTCGCCAGGGTCATTGGCACTAGTGATCCCAAAATGCCCGAGAGAGACCGACATGTGCGTCTGCACCAAATCTTGTGTGTGCCTCAACTGGAATCACTAATAAGATTCAACCCCATGGATGGATAGACAAGAGGCAGATCTCAGTGGGTCTTTCTCCACTGGATGCCATTCGAGATACAGATCCAGGCTGAGCTTTTCGTCTAGACACGAACCTTCACAAATCTCTCCCTGGCTTCGACACAATGTGCAACGAGTAGCTTCATCTGGAATGCTCTCTTGCAAGCGTGATGAAGCTGAAGGGGACGTACAACTTTGACATTACTGCGCAGGCTATGATGAGCTACACATTGATACAGTCCAACGCTACATCCTCATCATATTCTGCAGGACCAACGATGCACACTCATTAAGAGTTTCAGCAGCCTGCTGCGGGGATCATGAGTGTATTCACTTTGTCTGATGCCATCCTTATTGCATCGACACTACAGGCCTCGCTAAACGCACTAACTACGGGGGTCAACTCCAGTGCGTAGCTGGCAATATCACTCGTGACTTCTACCCCCGCAGTCA
>BGPT01003355.1:26445-43894 GCA_003297045.1 Symbiodinium sp. clade C Y103 | reverse complement strand
CCCCCCCCCAAGCTAAAGCTTAATAGCTATT
This sequence comes from Symbiodinium sp. clade C Y103, assembly GCA_003297045.1. NCBI lineage: Eukaryota > Dinophyceae > Suessiales > Symbiodiniaceae > Cladocopium > Cladocopium sp. clade C. The sequence goes on along the minus strand of BGPT01003355.1, from coordinate 43,863 downwards.
GCAATTGCTTACGAATCACGCGTGCCAACAAAAAACGCCTCGGCACCTTCGGTGCGGGCGGATTTTCACTATACTAAGGATCCTGTTTCGGGGACCCAAATCTTTGACCCACCCCCAAATGATCCAACATTCTCCAAGTCGCTTCTTCTTCTCCATTCCCACCTTCCGGGTCTGGCTATGTCTGGTTGAACCAAGCCACTTAAGAAGGGCATGAATGAATGTCAGTTGCTGATAAGGCACTATTCGGCGGCCATCGGACCTGAACTAAATGATACATTTGAGATCATAAAATAACTGTTTCCATCTTTGAGACACATGAAGCTTTGAAAGCACAAGCCAGCTTGACTGTGCATTCCGCTTTTTTGAGGATAGACTTATTGTCCAAAACGCCCATGAATTTCATAGACATGATGGGAATGTCCTTGGTGGAAAATGACAGATGTTGAACATGTGACATTAGAAGCACTAGCTGCCACTAGCTCTGGAAGATCGAGAAGTATAAGGATGACCACTCACCTCATGAGGACCTCAATGGACCAAACCGAGTGGCTGCATCATGCTGCATCTACTGCAACCATGGACCTTCTGGTGGCACCAAACAGATCCAAACACAGGATCGTGGGGTAAGTACAAGCAGATTTTCAGCTGCCACCATACCAAGTGTCAACATCTACGTGTATTTAACCTGCACACCCCTCAAGTCGAACATAGAACCCCAAAATGGCAAGAAATCCGAAGGAGTGAGTCTTTAGGGGAATGTTTCAGAGATGAAAGACTTTGGATGACTTTGGTACAGTTCAATGTCATGATCCCCCAAACATAGGAAAGTACGTCACAATTGAAATAGTGGAGAAATTGTGTGCATGGCATTCCCATTCTTGAGGAACTTTGGGGAACCACTATAAAACCATGCTATAACCAACATCAAGCATCGATTTATCATGGCTAATCTCACATATCCAGAACAAAAGTTGATTCTTCTTTGATCAAATCTCATTAGTCTATCATGTGGTTGGGAAACTCAATTCGTAGCTCCAACTGGCTCCCCATAGCTAATCTTAAGAGACATGAATACCCCTAGCTCCAACATGTTCCCTCCGTTCACCTCTGGACGGCACTTCAATCATAATTTGAATCCCTTTAGAATCCATTAGATAAACCATTTAATATTGAAGTGCCATTAGATATCAAATATTTAATATCATCCAGTGGCCATCCATTTAGATAATCTTAATCACCCTGAGATCTCATGATTCCGCTTAAACCACCAAGGCCTACATTCTTGGCACCAAACCAAGGTTGACCCAGAGCCTCAGCACTGCTTGCGCCGCTGCCCGCATCGGCCTGTGCAGCATCCACGAGGCATGTGAGGCATATATCCAGCACGATTAACTGCTGCAGCAGGAATATCAAAAAAACGTTGAGAATGAAGCTTGCCAACTTTTGGGTGGTATATCTTGCCAACATGGGGGGGCCCATGCTGGTCATGCTGGCTCAAATGCGGCTCTTCATCAACCGTTGTGCTGTCAGTCCGACCTGGCCATGATTCCGCAGCCATGTTGAACTCCCCGAAAGGTACATCCCCATGCAATTACTACATGTATTCCCATTTCTAGGTGGCAACACTTCTTTAGTTTTTTTGGTTGCCCCCCGGTAATCAAACGTGGCAATTGAACTCCGCCATTTACAACTCCATTTAAACATTATTTTCCCATGAGAACTTCCATTAGTGCGGGAGTAGCCATGTACTTGCCCCAGATGTACAGCCGGTGCCCAGGTTAGCGGCACGCCTGCGGCTCGTCCTTCTTGCGAAGGATCTTCTTCTTTCCAACAGTGGGCCTTTGGGCAGGAAGCTGTGAGGGAAAATTGCTTGGAGCTGCAGTTGGGCTAGATTTCATGGACCGCGTTGATTCGTTGTGTCCTTTTTTTGGGACATGGGGGCGGTTTGACTACGGCCATACAGCAGCGAAAATATCGCAAAGCTTCAAATTCTCAATGGAAATGAAGCTCCAAGTTCCGTCCCATGATGTTCCATGCTAGGTTTCAGTGGGGTAACTGTGCAAATCAACTACCATAATTTCACATTATTTCCCACACATAACATCATATAACAACAGAATATCACTTGTGGCAAAGGTTTCAGGCCGCAAGAATGCGTCCAAACATCGGAAACAAGCCAACAAGCATGAAAACTTACTGCAACACAGTTCTGTAATCAATCCAGCAAAGATGGTGATTTAATTAACCAACAAACAACCTGAACAACACTTGACAAGTGGAGATTTAACGGACTGCATACTGAACGCCAGTAGAAATCGCCAACAAAAATGGGACTATGCCAGGCTCGGATCACACGTTTGGATACGCATAGGGTAGATAGGCATTCTCCGGGATTCAATTGGGATCCCTGTTCCCAAGATTTTCCACTTCTGTCCAGAATCCACGTCGTAGAAGTACAGTATACAACATTTTCTAAGATCCCTCATGTTTCATCGAAGTACAAATCATTCAAAACGTGTCCGGGACATAGCGTAAAACTAGAAACTGACTTCTGCATATCTCAAAATCCAGGGACAACCAGAGTTTACTGTAGGGGGGACAATCACAAACATCAATGCTGCGAACATATGCCTATCGCATCCTATCGCTCAAAAACGGGGGTATCAGTGGACCCAGAAAATCAGAGCTGTGAAACCCATATGATGTCTGGCCCCTTCAGCAACTCGCAACTGCCTGCAGCCTGCAGTCTCATGGGTCCATCCCAGAAAATTTGGTCCAAACCCTTGCAGCGCGGACAAACATCCAAACAAGATCAACCAAAGCTTTTTAGTCGTAAGGTTTGCGCATTTACAATAGATGCTTCTGCAGGGTCAATGTAGCATTTAATAAAGTTCTCACCCCCTTTAATGTTAAATGTGGGATACCCTCCGGTAATCAAACGTGGCAATCGAAAATCCTCCTAGATATAGTAGATGGTGGTTTAATGGAAAAGAAACATCTATAAATTAAATTGATGGTTTTCCAGTGAACGCATTTTTGACCCGCATGATCAGTCTAGGTTTCCATCAAATTGGCAAAAATCAGATTGAACCATTAAACTGTCTAGATTCCTGGAAAAAAAATGCTTGTCTGGAAACAGGGCACCCTTAAATCTACTGGTGAATTACAATATCTCCTCTGCTATAAATTGTCAGATATAGGGGCGAATACCCATTTTCAGACATATTGTTGGTCATGAGAAACATACATATATCCACATACATATATCCACATACATACATATTATATATATATATACATGATATATGATTATATATGATGTATACTATATATCCCAGCATGAAGCTTGTCAGCCCACATCTCTGCCCTTTGGCTTTCCGGACTCTGGGGTGGAACCAGTGTCCGCAGAGGCTGCAGGACCTGAGCCACGAAGCATCCACCATGGTGATAAAATGTGATAAATATCATGTATACATCTGATATATGAACTATGATATTTAAGCGAGTCTGTACATGTGTGTCTATATATTAAATATATATAGTTTTAATATGTATTAAATATATTTATATTTAAAATATAATACATATATATATATAATATACATATATAATACATATATATATATATATAATACATATATATATATAGATCTGAGTACACAGTCAGTGCATATACGTGTGTGTATATATATATGTAGTATGTATGTGTGTACAGTTGTATGTACATATCTATCAGAATTGGGTGATCAATATTCATCATCATGGAGACTTGATCGGAGAAATGACCTCATCTCAATGACCTGCACGCCACTTTCAGCTGGAGTATTCTAGAGGAGTCCACCCCTGTAGCATGGCATTTCTGCCAGGTCAAGTACCAAGGGGTCGAACCTTGAAACGTCACAGTAACTTGCAACATCTGATTTGGATTGATTTATGGAGGTTTGGAACATTTATATTATATATATATTATATATATATATATATTCATGTTGAAATTACGCATGTTTGGCTTCCATGTCACTTATCACCAAGAATGCCCCAATGCAAATAGGTCGGATTCTTATGGTTGTTAGTCAACATCCCAAATTGCATTATTCGAAACAGTTGAACTCATCCTTTTTGCTGGTTCTATAACCTTCCATTTTGTGCTGGTCAAATCACCCCTGGTAATCTACGATGACCGTGGACAATGACAATTTTTCCATTTCTAGATGACTTCGAAAATACAGTGTGGTGGGCCTACACAGATTTATTAGTTTACAAACCGCGTGAATGCTATAGATATAGAAACAACCAGAGTTTACCTAGGTATAAACCAAATTAGCTACCACAAATCAACTATAAATCCCAATAACTCCCACTAACTTCCGATTAAATCCCCACTTAATCCCGGTGATCCACGGTATAAATACCATTAAACCCATTGAATCCTATTAAATCACCATTTTGTATCATTTTATTCCCATTAAATCCCAATAAATGTGATGAATCTCCTATTTCATGTGTTTGCCCGCTGCCAGGGTGCCACTGATCATGGTGGCAAAGTTGGGCTGCGGCGGAGTGCACCTGGACTGCGCCAAGGTGCTGCCAGGGAGACAAAAATAGGGTGCAAACACAGTGATAGAATCAGCTGCCAAAATAAGTCATGCACTGTTATTTAGAAGTTTTATCACGCATAGATGTATGTATGTATGTAGGTAGGTAGGTAGGTATATGTATATATTTTTTTTAAATGTATTTATTTGTATCATAAGTATTGTATAGCGAAGCACACACATAACTAAATATATACACTATCTATCACACTTATGATATAATGAGTGATATGTTTCAAGTAACATACTATACTATGTACAGTATATCAATCAGTCAATCAATCCATCAATCAATCAATCAGACCAAAAAATGAGTGGCCATATAGACAGCGATTCAGCGATCAAAACTTGGCATCATATCACCACTTCTCTTCTGGATACAATCAGCAACACTGGATAAAATTAGCAAAAATGTTGGTGAAACCGGGACAAATGGGATTTTCCATTATTACATTATTATCAGTACAGTCTTTGGAGCTTTATATGTTTTCCTTCGACAGCAGTTCCCCTCAATTTGGGTTTGTCTGGAAATAGGAAGCTCCCATTTCACGGCAATCACGGGATTTTGGGGTTCCAAATCTCAAGACAATCCAATTGACGTAATGAACATGAAATGTAATGATTTTATACCTATTCCATGGGCCGGGCATCTCCCCTTGAGCTATCCACACAAAAGGAGACTCATTTCTGAGCAGGAATTCCTCCATCGATATCTTCTCAAAGCAGCTGAAGGTGGTAAATCTACATCAATCCCTGGAAACCATGGAAAGATAATTGTCCAAATTTCCCTCTCAAAAGATTGGGATTTCCCAGCCCTGTCTTGCCAAATGGTAGCTATCCAGACAATGTAGGGACATAAGTTGATTGATTTTCACCCATCCAACTGTAGATCTATGATATTATTATGATATGAACATCATGAACCCATCCGTCAAGCTAGATATTCCCAAGGCGGACTATAGCAAACCCAAATAACAAATTGAACCCTGTGCATGACGAGGAAAAAAATATCTATCCCATCCAGGAAAACGTCGTGGTTTTCAACAACTTCTTGGTCGATATCTGATTCACAAAATTTGTGGGAAAGGTTTGACTCGCAAACCTAGCCAACTTTTTTCTTCTGCAATTGGAGTGCCTTTTTTTATCCAACAGTTTGACGACTTTTCTTTCAGTATTGTAATTACCACTAGACAAATATAAGTTTCTAATGGGTCATCACAATTGTTGGGATTTTCCAAATCATTTCAAATCCCTTCGGTTATGGGCAACGACTGTCGTGGCTCAGTTTCGGGCATCGAAAATGACCGTTTTTTTGGGATGATTGAAGAAAACATCTACAGGGAACTGGCTGGTTTTTCCCGTTGAACATAGGATTTTCCTCCAATTCTGGCAAAATCAATCCAATGATCACAAGGACTTTTGAAATTCAGGCTGGGTGATGCTTCCAAACACCAAAACGGTGATCAATGCTTACCAAGGGAGCCAACCATATCTATGAAAGAATATCACACACCCGTAAACCAATATCATGCATCACTTCACCAGCCGTTATCGATACAGGGTCAAGTATCAGAACATCATTAAAAAACCAACAGACGAACATGTTTAAACAAACGTTTCACAATTAATTCTACTCTGTTCGACGATTTCCAGAAATTTCATGAAATTTCCATTGATGTCTCAGATTCTTTCCCCAACCATGTTCCTATGTGTTTCCCCTTTTTTCGTAGCCATTTTCTCCAGATTTTCACCACGTGTTCTCGTGGATTTTACCGGGGCCAAGGAGCTGGTGCATGCCTTCCAAAGTTGCAGTCCTGAGGGAGAGAGATATAGAGGAATTCATACGGATTATATAGATACATAGGGATATTTAGAGGGATTTATAGGGATTTCGAAAGATTATATCGGGATATTTATAGGGATATATACGCATCTCTCAGGGATTCATATATACATATCTGGCTGAATTAAAGGTATTTTGGGGAATTTATACAACATCACAGTCATCCTGATAGAATGTAGTAATATAGATATTCCAAAAGGTAATGTATACATACATATTACATATATACATAATAAATATGATATATATATATACAGTGTTATATATATATATATATATTCAAAAACATCTACAGTATCCCTCTTAAGGTCTATAAGTTCCATGTCGTCATCCTGAAGTAGATAGAATATAGATAGTTCAACAAAAAAACATCACAAATATTAGAATATGACTGAACATATGGTATTCTATCTACTTCAGGATGATGATGAATCATGATAATTCACTCACCTGAGAATAGCTTTACGCGGCCACTTACAAGTAGAGGATTATTTTCATGATATAAACCATCATTCCAGTGCCGTCACCACGTGAGGTCATGATCAAATTCATCCACATAGATATAATATATATATATATAATATACAAAAATTCGAAAGACCTTCGACCTTCCATTTTTTTAGAGATGATGTTCATTGATTTTCCATATTTTTGCCACGCAAACTCTACAAAGTAGACAGTCCCCCAGCCATCGTTCGATGATTTTACGCAGCTGGGCGCCGCACATCCAGGCCATTCCGCCATCGGTCGGGGCCACGGGGCCCTGGATGTGGGAGGAATCAGCTTTTTGAATCCATGGTTCTATACCATAGTAGGGTTTTAGGGTAAATCACCATTAGTAATAGGTAAATCACCATTAGTAAATCACCATTAGTAAACCACCATTAGTAATCTATAAATCAGAATTAATTGGTAAATCACCATTAGTAATAGGTAAATCACCATTAGTAAATCACCATTAGTAATCTATAAATGAGAATTAATAGGTAAATCACCATTAGTAATAGGTAAATCAACTAACTTCTGGTAAACTAACATAACTATGGAACATCACCATGGAAATAATAGGCAAATCAACTAACTATAGATGGGCCATTTTCCAGTTCGCTATCTTTTAGTTTACCAGAGGGTAAATCATCATTAATCCCATTAAAATCCCATGAAATCATCATTTTTCTATGGTTTTCCTATGGTTTTCCTATGGTAACCAAACAATGGTTGGATCAACATCCATTTACTAGCTATCTCTAGCTATCTCTCGCGTTTTTTTTTGGATGATAAGCTCTGAACAGAAACGTAGAAGATCCACCATGTTTTTTTTACCCCAGGCTTTTTTCCTCTATGGATCTTAGTTCTTGCTTTTGTTGGAAACTGTTTGTTGATTGTGTTCCGAAGCATGTGGTTTTGTCATCGAATTTGAAACAACTTGGTGGAAACACTCCAATAAACCCATATGTCAATGTGGGAACACAATAACCCCAAACAGGTGGGAAATCACATACAACTACCAATCCTCTGGAAGTGGTGAACATCAGTTGTTTGTCAATTGGAAAGCCAGATGTTTGACAACTTCCAAACGTGTCATGGTGTATCAAGCTCCCAGAACAGCAACGTGTTATGTGAAAGTTGAACATGATATGATATGGTTAATAACCATATGTTCTCATTTAACCAAGCCACATATTACTGTAACCATGTTATTAACCATATTGTGGTTAAATATGGTCAATTTTTTCGTTGACGAAATCACCGCAAGCACCCAGGAACCACCAGGAAACAAAGAAAGCAATCTTTGTATATACCCCAAAAAGATAGAACCGTGTTTCCAAGATGCTATAGATACCCTCTGGTAAACTAACATAGCGAACTGGAAAATCACCATTTTTTAATGGGAAAATCCACTATTTCTATAGCCATTTTCAATAGCTATGTTAGTTTACCAGAGGGTAATATTCACTTCATATCTGTGGATTTCCCACTTTTCTATCTATTTTGGGGTTGCTATAAAACATGGTGTGATACGATGGACTGCATACGTCATAGCTTCTTTTGGAGCCTGCATAGAACCTTCGCTCACAAGAAACAAAACACAAAATCCAGGCGAAGACTACGGTGACAACTACCTAGGGTAGAATCCTGGAGGTTTTTTTTTTGAAGATCCTCATCCAGGAAATGTTCCACCTATGGTATACACACATAAATATATATATATATATATACATGTATACATATGCCATTTACCTGACTTGGGCGATTTTCTAAGTGAATGCTGTTAAACGGGGATGGGTCAAAGCCTATGATATCAAATTTAGGGCGAAATGTCACATCAGTTATTCCCATGATTTTTCTAGGTCTTGGAGGCTTTTCAGCACCAAATCTTCCAGCACCATGGAGGGGTTGGGTATCCAGCCACCCGTGCGAAAAACCGCACTGGTCGCCTGATGTGGGTATTGACCGATGCAATCTTCATCGTCAGTCTCCTGTTGTCTCCGAGATCAAAGATGAGACATCAAAAAGCAGATTGTCAGATTGTCATTAGTTCGCACCCGCCCCAAACAATAAAATCTGGTAAAGTCCTAGAAACATAGAACATTCAAAACCATTCAATCTACATCTTCTTGGGGTTACTAAACGTAAGCCCTACTAAGTCATGGACATCCATTGGTTTACCCTTGTACCTCAATGTCTATGGCTTCAATGAAGTTCCACCAATAAGTGGTTATATAACTTCGGTTATAGGGGTCATGTCCCAACTTATAGCGGTTGTTACAATAGTGTTAGTTATACCTCACTATATAGCCCCAACTGCACCCTGAAGTATTTAAACAGTCATTGCCTGCACCCATGCACGTCATGTGCATAATTGTGCCATTTCTTCATGGGTCCGAAAATACGGGATACCCACAAATAGCAACTTTCATGGAAAACATGATGATAAACATTGATAAACATTGATAAACCATTCAATTTGGGGAAACCCTATCGCCTATTTTCAGACAAACCTTCATTTCCCGTGTGCAACATGGGCTTTGCACCCTTTCAGCCCACCGAAAGCGTCCTGAATCTCATCGTTCTGCGGCCCGTCATTCACAGAGTGCCTCGATGGAGGGATCGTTACATCAGCTTTTGCAAATATGAAGATCCCTCAGCTGCCCAAAAGCTGTGGTCACTTCTACAGCATATACTCACGTATAGATATGTATGATATTTTTTCTATATTCTCATATGATTTCAAGTTTTCTATATTCGCATATGATTTCAAGTGTGCATATAATACATCCTGACGTGAGAGAAAAGAATCATGGGATAGGCACATGAGTCCCATTTTGAAGAAGTTGCGCCTACCGGGCCTACCGGTAATCTGGTCCCGGCAATGATGAAAAAATGGGGGAATCCAACATGATATCAATTGGGGCAAAATATGGTAGAATGGGATATATACTATGTAGATGGGTGTGTCTGAAAATGGGTTATACACCCAATCTACACCCATCTTCATACGGAAAACGATGATTCACAAGTAGTTTTGGGGGTATATAAATCCTATTTCAGACAAAGCAACTTATCAGACAAACCATGAGAGGCAATTCATCAACTGTATGGATGAGTGATTTCCATCACCATCTTTTCTTTCTGTGTAGCAAGAACTCGGCTGGGGATGAAATCTGCAAACAGCTTGGACCCACTGACCTGCCCTTCTCAGCCATGCAGTGCGACCCTTTTTTGGGACGCCTACATATATTACCCTCTGGTTATTTAACATAGCCATGGAAAATGGCTAATTTTGGAGGGTTTTCCCATTCAAACCTCCATTTATAAGGGATTTTCCATGGCTATGTTAAATAGCCAGATGGCATATACACTGATATATACTGTATATTTATGGTTAATTGCAGATGTATAAGCAACCATACAGCAACTTCCCCAAAAAGGAGAAAACCCGGAGACGCTCCTCATTCAGCCAAGGCGCTTCAGAGCTTCCCTGAGGGTTTTCAAACCGACCGGGACCATTGGGGCCCGTAACGGGGATGGCGATGGATGGCTCATCTGATCCTGTGATTCCGGAAGCTACTACGCTTCACTGGAGAGTTGAGATATAGAAAGTAGAATCCGATCCTAAACTCATGGGAATTCTTTCTGAAGTTTTTTGGAGATTACTGAAATTACTATCATTTAGTATCCCATATCACGATGTCACCAACAGAGGGCTATTTTAGCCATGCCCAATTGAAGGTTTATTGTCACACACAACAATAGGATGTTCACCTAAAAATAAACCCATCGATGGTGGCTACTACAATCTATCATTAATCTACCAAAATGACCAAATAGGCATCCCCATAGTCACACTATAAAGTTTACCACATTGATACAACCCTGAATATTGGATGGCAATAACCCTTATTACTGCTGTTGATGGTTGATAAGCCCTTCACAAGCCACTGTTATTGCAGGTAACCTTTGCCAGGCGAATTGATTGAATTCCTAAACTATTCGATTATAAATCACTACTATTCACCATTATTAATATATCAATGGAATATGAAGTAGCCTTAAGGTTTGAATCATTGCATCACTTATCCACCACTCATTACCTTTCATGAATTTCATGAATCTATATCAGCGATATTGTTGATCATGGATTAATAATTTATTGACTTATCAACCAATTATCAACCGATTCTCAAACGTATCATTGACCAGGACCATATTATCATTCTTAACCATCATTTACCATACTTTGCTTAAGGAACCTCCAAAAAAAATCCCTGTAGATTCCCTGAATACTTGCAGCAGGGTCTGGCGCTCCATTTCGGCTTCGACCTTCGGACCTGGCATTGCCTCGGCCTGTTGCGGTGCCTTATGGCAATTGTTTAATGGTAGATTAAAATAAACCAATCAATTATAGGGTTAATAATTTTGAGCCATACCCGTATCATTGATCATAAATAGATATAAATAGTGCATTCATATCCATCACTAATCATCGATAGTGGACGTTAATGATGGTTACCCTCTGGTAAACTAACATAACTATGGAAAATCACAATTTTTAATGGGAAAATCCACGATAAATTGCCATTTTCAATAGCTATGTTAGTTTGCCAGAGGGTAATGATGGCTACAGTCATGATTTTCATGACTCCCCCAATGTTCTCCAACCCGCCAGCCCGCTCTTTTAAGCCAGGCTGCAGCTGCTGGGAATGATACCTCGAAATTCGATGGACCCGCGCCAAGGACGTTGTTTTTGTCAGATAGAGCCCCAAGAACAGCATGGGAAAACCATGAAACACCATCAAATCCAATCCAAAAAAATGGTGCTAACATATACTTATTCAATACATATGTATATATATATATATAGTTTTTTTGATGTGTCACTATTATGAATATTAAAGTAAAAAAACATCTATGATATGATAATGTATGCATCTAATGTGCAATCGTATGCACAGTGTGAGGGTTTTTTTAATGGTCCACGGACTTTTGCTTTAGACAAATGATACCAAGGATAGTGAAGGCCGTCTGATGCTAATCATATCTACAGTGCTACGAAGTGAAATGTCCCATTTCAATCCATTTCAACATTGTGAGACACCGTTTCCAACCAGATCCAAAGGTAGGAGGTGATAATTTTAGTACCCAAAACGGTTCAAGCGAGGACATTTCCATAAAGGCCGATTGCCTATCAACACCACCATGTAGGCCCTGGGAAATTATTTCATCCATGATATCATATCTGCTTGGATATTTAGGGCTGCGTCAAAGTTAAAGGCCCAAGTAACGACAAATATGGACCATGGTCGCCAGAAGTCTAGGGATACCAAATTATAGTCCTATGGCTCTCGAGCCGAGTCCGAAATGTCAATGACTACAATGTGAGGCTTCCTTTTCACCTTTGGGTTTATGGGGGATATACCCTCTGGTTATTTAACATAGTCATGGAAAATCACCATCTTTAATAGGGAAATCACCATACATCATCTATAAATGGGCCATGGCTTCCATGGCTATGTTAAATAACCAGAGGGTATAACTATAGTTTTCTGGGCAAATCAAGATACGCCCCCCGACTGAAGGCGATATAATTTGAGCATCAATTCTGGTGCAGTCGTTGAGAGGTCACATGTTTATCATCTTTGACATGAGTATTTATATGTTTCCAACTTTTTGTGCAAACATTCTGGGAAACATTCATCACCACTATGTCCCATGACATTCCCATGAAATCATTATATTTTGGGTAGTTGAAATCACCGTTGAACTCCTGGCATCATCAGGCATCTCAGGCATTGGCTCCGTGTCGAATCCACCTAGATTAGTGGGTTATAAACCACTTACGATGCAATCTATCTACTTGGGGGTTGCAGTGCAGTTGAGGTTATAATCAAATTTGTATATACCTAATGAATACTAATGATACATATTATATAACGTTATATCACCATAATATACCACAATTATAGGGGTTACATCTAAACTTCTGCCTCAACTCCGGCGCCCCCCCAGGTCACATGAGCTCCATCTGTTGTTGATGCGCCAGCGCTTGCTGTTGCATGTGGTGCTGTTGCAACAGCCTCAACCGGCAAAGCTACGGAAAGAGCAGTACATTGCAGTACTGTTGTGGATTGAATCCTGTAATGATCTCCATGGCTTTGAGGAGAATTCGCCAAAAAAAGTTTGGTGAATTTTCCACTCAAACCTCCACTTATTCTATGTTTTCCATATGTTCCCATCTTCTCATGTTTCTTTAAGTGCCCAAGTAGTTCGGGAATTTTAAAGCGAGCCATTCTTGATGAAACCGAAGGGTAGAATCGGCCATCAGGTTCAAGATGCAACCCCCAGAAACCTTGGTTTAGTACTGGATCTATTTATAGCAACCTGAAAAAAGATAGAATAGAAGTGTTTCCAGGATGTTCTAGATGAATTTCACTTCATATTTCCAGGTTTCCCACCATTCTATCTAACTTTTGTTGGGTTTATATTATTTGGGGCTCCGAAAAACGAGGAGGCTTGTTACGGCAGGCGAATGGGAGTATCAAATGATCGACGACTAGCCAATGAAAATTGGGATATCACTCGACAAAATTCTGGACCATAAGATTTTTGTATGTGGGTGTGTCTGAAAATAGGGTATATGCTCAATCATAGCCATTTAATGGGGATAATAATCACAAACCAATGGATTTAGAGGTACCCTATGTTCAGACAAACCCATATTGTTGTTGGGCAATCTACATGAGCAGGGGCCAACAACCCTGGTCCCGGGTCATATTTCACGACGTTCTGAAAATAACAACAAAACCACAGACAGCAGGTTGCCATTCCCCTGAGGGTGATGGCCAGCCGTGACTGGAACCTGACCTGGTCCCCAAACTTGCCAGTCGAATTGGAAAAATGAGGATGATCCGTTGGATTTCGGGGCACCCCATTTTCAGACCCAAATACAGAAAGACAAAACTTGTACTATTTTCGATTTAACACTCAGAAACAAGTTAAATCCCTCACATTTTGGTGGATATTCCTTCATATTCCAATGTCCATCGTTATGTTCCTACACTGCGTTGGACGTGGTCAATCTTTTCAGATGCCTTCTGATGGTCATGCTAAGGTCAGGTCGCCAGGGACTGGGATTGCTGGGTATATCAACCCCGCCTCTTGTAGCTACAATTACCCTCTGGTAAACTAACAGTTTGCTCTGGAAAATCACAATTTTTAATGGGAAAAACCACTATAAATGGGCCATTTTCAATAGCTATGTTAGTTTACCAGAGGGTAATCATCCACAAGTACTATTCATCAATCGCTTTGCCAAAATAAACCTACGCGTACCTTAAGCAACATTGATTTTGGGATAGGATTTGTTGGTCAGAATATCCAAATATTGGTTCTGTAAAAACAGGGTGGAAATTCTGCACACATGACCCAGAGTATGGTCAGAAAATCATGTATGTTCTTACGAAATAGCAAGGACATAAAAAATAAATCTCACACTTCTAGGTCATTGGGCTGTTGGCATCAAATTCCCATTGAACCATCTTAGCCAACTAAATCCACAAAGCTTTGTAGCTTAAATCACCACTTCAATGTCTCTTAAATCCCGCTAAATTCCTATGAAATCCCCATGAAATCCTACTTCAATCCCCTGAAATCGCCATTTTCACCTACATTTTCCATGGCTATCCATCACCATCTCCATGCCTCGCCAACCCTTCAACCCTCCCTGGGCTGAGTCACTGCTGTTGCTCCAGGTGGAGCTGCTGCAGCTGACGCTCCATGGAAAGCCCAGACTGTCCAGAGGCCTCAGAATTTCGCTAATTTGAATTAAGGCCATTTGGGGATGATTCCCTATACTAACCATATATTCCAGTGAGGTCACAGTGAGGTCGTTATAATTTACCTAGATCAATGGAGAATGATGGAATATGCTGGAGGTGAAACACCCTAAAATCCATGGATTCCCCAAAATCCATTTCCGACTTGGGATTGGAGAATGGAATGGAGGATGATGGTAAAAATGAATGGTTCAATTCGGAATCAATGGAGAATGATGATGAATGATGGAGGTTTCCATGAAATCATATCATAGGTTTATATAGTAATCATGCGAAAAATAAATGTTCAATGGGAATTTTAGTGATAAATATGTGATGATGGTCATTTTCGATGGGACGTTTCTGATGATATCTCTATGAAATGATGATTGATGGTAATTTTCCATGGGAATCGTCCTAAATTTGTGTGGAGGTTTCCATGAAAAAAATTAGGTTTATAATTAACATATACCTGTGCAATAGTTTTCGATGGGAATCAATGGGTTGGTAATTTTCACGACCATTTTGGGTAATCTTATGGTAATTTTCACCAATTTTCTGGTAATGTTCGATGGGAAATTCAATGCTAATTATGGAGGTTTCCTAAAATGGATTAAAATGGGGGATCCCCAAGTCACCATGGGTTTCAATCCTAAAATGCTCTAATGACTTGGATGATTTGGGGTTACCCCTATTTCAGGAAACCCCTTAACTATTTGATTCTGATATGTTTTCTAACCGGGGCAGCCCAAATCACATGGGGAACCCCATGGCAATCTACCACGTCCATGGTAAATATTGCATGTAGAAACAATGCTCATTGAAGTGATTTCTATCTGTCAATCGTTCCTTGGGACCCTGGCAATTTAACATAGATGTAGAAAACCCATCGGTTTCCCCGGGAAAATGATCCATTTCTGGGGGATTTTCCACATCTATCTTAGTGTACAGGATGGTATGGTGATTATTTGGTTATTCAAATTTAAGGGTGAAATTTGGTAGTTTGTATACATCTGCTCATACATCTGTATGTCTATATGTATGGCAAATACATACCGTATGTATGTATATATATATATATACATATTCACTTTTGTCTTTATTGTGTGATGGGCATCCGTAGTGATACATGTCACATAAATAATTATGATTAACTCTATATATATATATATACACACACGTGAATATGTTTATAGTATTGGTATCATTATCATATACCCTCTGGTAATCAAATATGGCAATGGAAAATGGTCCAATTATAGATGATTTATAGTGATTTACCTATTGAAGATGGTGATTTTCCATGGCTATGTTAAATAACCAAATGGTAAAATTGTTTGTTTATCTTATTGGGATTATGGTTGACGGTATCCCACATGGACGACGATTCGTGTCAACACAAGCGTGCCTTGAACTTTTCAATGGCAGTGTTATATATATATAGGAACCTGATTTGTACATTGTATATGTAGTGATACTTTGTTTTTTTTTAATGTACAGATATATGTACTAGATATTATATGACATTTTATATGGCTGAATTGTGATAATTCACAAGGCCTGAAAATCGTTGAACAGTTTGGCCATTTGGGATGGTTCCCAGCGAAAAATCTGCGCCATTGGGTTTCCAGCCGCTTTCAAAGGAGAGTTTGCGCCCGAAATGATCCTTAGCCGCGCGTTTTGGTCCCAACTTACTGGGACCCAAAGTTATGAACTTCCTGAAAAACATGAAGGTTTCACTATAGATTTTTGCTGGCCATTCCAAACAAAAAAAAGAACATGAACAAGATTTAACAATCCTAGAGAGAACGTCAACATCACGATTTTGAGCTTCTGTAATTGGTCACTTTAGTCCAGTTTTCTATGAGAAACAATGCCTAACAACTCCCAGCTCTGGGCTTCCACGACAGGAATTGGCCGTTGTTCTTCATTGCCGTATCAGAGACCTCCCAAGCTTTTTTCGCGTTCTCACGTTCTCAGTAACCCACAAAAAGATTCAGAAAAGTAAATGAAATTCTCAAATGAGTGGCTTTCTACTTTTCGATTTTTCTTTTGGATATCATCGAATTGATGGGGATAGTCATAGTTTGAACATGCTTAACTAATGATTTCCTCTTCTGTCTAGTGATATATATTTCAGATGACAAAACATACTAGACTTAGATATAATTTTGTATACTTTGACATTTTTTCATATGTTTAATATTGTTTAATATATGGAATATGTTGTGGTTGATTATATTTACAATATTGCAAAATCTTGTGTAATGATGTGTGCGATTCTTGTCCATGGCTACTTTCAGTACTCTTAGTTGATCGTATGTTCCTATGCATTTATGGGATGTACCCCACTTCGGTGAATGTGTCATGGGTGCTTCTCCCCATTTTTCAAGGACACAACGGGTAAGACTCAGGATAACAATATAGGTACCCGATTGCAATACCACCCCCTTTATTTCACGTGACCAAGATTGCACAGATAAAATTGATCAGGGATTGCTGACCCTATACGGACATACTCAAAATATGTCCGCCAGGCAATGCTCGATTACATGTGATGCATGGACATGTCAAAGAGCAAAATACACTGTAAAACACAGTACAAAATGAAGTCTTCAAGATCTGGACTTGATAACATTGTTCATCTCCGTGGAACCACAAGGTC
>BGPT01003355.1:0-26411 GCA_003297045.1 Symbiodinium sp. clade C Y103 | reverse complement strand
CAAGGTCGTTATCCTGAAAACATACATATCACATATAGGTGTCATCACCTAGACATCACGATGTCGCCAAAATGAATAACCACAAAAAAAACTAAGATTGTTTTTGAAAGATAACATCATGAAAAAGCAGATTCGCATGGTATTTACCGTGTTTTTTGCTTATGCACATGGATACGGGGGGTGGTATTGCAATCGCGCGNTTTGAAAGATAACATCATGAAAAAGCAGATTCGCATGGTATTTACCGTGTTTTTTGCTTATGCACATGGATACGGGGGGTGGTATTGCAATCGCGCGCCACAATATACTGGCCCCTCAAAGATATTTGGTCCAAACATCTCCAACCAAAATACCACCAAATATCTTTGAAAGTGCGCACTTCAATGGCCACCAGTGCGTAGAACACCGCTGTGTCCCCTGGATCCTCTGATCCAAATCTCGATGCGAACAGATTCTGCGATAGAAAAAACCGTAAAGCCGGTGGACGGCTTCATATAATCAGATAATTAGCTTTGAAAATCGTTCCAGAAATATCTTTCCAGGATTTTCCAGGGCTGGACCATGATCTCATTGAAACCATTTTAAGCATCGCTACATCCCTCAGAGCCATTGATCCTCCTACGAGATCGACCCACGGGTCCGTCTTAAGCCTCCAGCTTTGTTGAAGATTTCCACATGTCTATTGGTGCAGTGAACTCACTCCTATTGTTGGTTATGTACATACATTTATATAATGTTTATATATGTATTTCTTTGTATATAAATGTACAAAAATATTGTTGCTTCAGACTCCAAATTTTGGTACTTCATCCATAGCTACGCCGATTGCTGTTTCAGAATGAATTCAAATTTGGGTAAAAATGGACCCACAAATTTGAACCATCGATTTCTGGGGTCCGATAATTTTGACGCACACCCCTTTGGGTATATGATTTAAAATAGGGTACCCCCAAACACGGATGGTTGCTGCGTAAAACAGGGTTGCTCCCAACACCACAAATGCAAGAGGAAAATGGGCTAAATCAAGAACTGATTTCCCCTCTGGCAATCATTTACCTGTCATACGTTGGAGAAACTCTTACTATTGTTCTTTCAATCCCGTCATTGCTTTTTCCGTCATCAGTGACATATGGGAGTTCCTAAAATGGTGGTACCCCCAAATCATCCAGTTTAACAGGATTCTCCATTATACACCATCCATTTTGGATCATTTTGGAGTACATATCCCCATTTTTGGAAACCTCCATATTTTTTGGAGTATGGGCCATATGGTTATCCCATCTAGTACCATCATGATCTTATTCATGATTCATGATTGTAATCCCAGTCATATACATCCAAGTCCATCCTGGTGCTTTCAACCCCCCCTGATCAATATGACGTAGTTGGGATCAACATCCCAGGGCTGAGCATGGCCACATACTTAGTATCCTTGAAACCACCAACCCAAACATCATCTTAATTTCATAGCCACCCACTGCTCCCAGGATCTCCCAATTTTTGATGGTGACATCTCCTTTGAGATGTGTCAATCCTATGAAAATGCCCGGAAAACCTCCCGTTCAATCACACGAAAGCACCTTGAAATCACCCTTCAACTTTTAAAATCTGAGGACAGCTGGTTATTTACCCCCACCATCTGCACTTCCCCGGGGCCACTGATCCCTGGCCTGACGGCTGTTGCCGCCTGCAAGCCGTCTGTGAATATGGTGCCATCTTTTTGAGTGGTCAAATCCCTTGGGGGGGCAAGCAAGAAAATATGGGTGTGTCTGAAAATTGTGGTTGAACATGATTTGACCAATAAACATGGTGGTTTCATTGGATTTTGATTGGGGGTAATTGGAATGAATTGGATATATCATCGACTACATGCAGCTTTGGGTGTGTCTGAAATGTGGCATACTCGCCAAGATGGCACTTGTAGGGAGACACTTTGTGATACACTATAAGATTTAGGGATGTTCCCCTGAATTTTTGGACAGAGCATTTTTCGATGTTTAATTTCGCAATTGAGTGGAAGTCTTGCGAAATGATATCAGATTCTCAATCAACTCCATTTTCAATGGATTGGTGAATGGGAAAATTTTAACCGGAAACCCATGGGATTTTCCCATCAAATATAGGGGTTTCCGGTTAAATTTTCCCTTAAACCAATCCAGTGACATTTCAAAGCACACCAGACATCAACCATATGGCCATCTCAATTAGGAAGTATGCCCCCAACATATGGTTTTACAGTACCTCTAAGGGTCCTGAGATTCCCATTGATCTGGGTCCTATAATTTACATATAGATGATTTGAACCTACAATGGTTAGATATAATAATTCCATATAAATCTGGTTGAATTGAAACAATTGACTAACCTAACCTGAAAATAGCTGAACTAAGGACATTTGGGGATGATTCCTCATGTCTAAACCATCATTCCAGTGACGTCACGACGTGAGGTCCTTATAATTTCCCTTGGATGATCTAGAAATAGGAGGTGTTTACCTCCACATCGTTCACTGTAAACGTTTACAGGAGGGTAATTCCCAATTTACCCTCTGGTAAACTAACATAACTATGGAACATCACCACTTTTAATGGGAAAATCCACTATACATGGCCATTTTCAATAGCAAACTGTTAGTTTGCCAGAGGGTAGAAATTCTAACCATGATAGTTCTCACACTTCTCCAACTTCTCCTCAGTTCCCACCTTCATGCATGAAGTCTTCTTCAGAGCCCTCGTTCGGGGCGTGGTCTGAAAATGGAGGACACCTAACAAAAAAACTCAAAAGTGAACATGATAATTATATACTCATCATTACTCATCATCGTTTTTTGGGCACTCTATTCTCAGGAAAAATGGAGGAGTTGAAAAGAATGAAGGAGGCCAGATGAGGCAAAACTTGAATATAACAGAAACGAAATGGTATGCCAGCCAGAATTCGAAGGTACACACTGATGTTCAGGTCATCTATCTCATGGGGACACATCCCAATTGACCATCGTCAAATTTAGGGATCATCCCAAACATGGAACATAAAATCAGGAGAACGCATATTGATCCCATGAAAAACTATATGAAATCCCATGAAAATGGCCAAGATCTTGTGAAATCCGATTGAATCCCATTGAAATTCTATGAACTCCCCTGAAAATGACCAACATCTCCCATCCGCTTCCATGAAGTCGCTATGTTTTCTGGCGGAGATGTGCCTCGGGCGTAATTTGCTGCACCAACTCTTTTTCAGAGCCTGGGGCGAGGACCGTTGCGAGGGTTTGAGCCCACCCTGCTGCATTTCCCCCCCAAGAGGTGCAGAAACCTGTTTCCAGGATATCATAGTAGAGATATGTATAAATGATATTTACATATATATATATATATCTATATTATATATATATATATAATTATATTATATATATACCTGAAAAATCTTTCAGGGGTCCAACTTTTCCGTAATTTTGGGATTGCTATTTGCTACTATAGTACTACTTCTTACCATGGTATTACCATGCTATCGTCGACGTCGACAGGGATCCATCTCCTGGGTGGACGGGCGTTTTTTGCGAAGTAACAATGGCGGAGGACTGGGTTCATGTACCTATTATATGGAGATATCTACCCTCTGGTAATCAAACGTGGCAAGCTGGGAAATCCCCGAACTAAATGGAGGATTTAAGGGAAAAATCAACTATGAATGGTGGATTTTCCATTGCCACGTTTGATTACCAGAGGGTACCTATATAAATTGGAGATATCTACCATAAGGCCTATGTATAACTGGTAATTCGGCCCAATCCAAAAAAATTGTAAAGGTCCTCCTAACAGCCCAAATACTAGGGGGGGGAAGTGGGTATCCTCCGGCAATCAAACGTGGCTGGCTGGAAAATCTCCCATTCATTGATTTTCCCATTAAAACCTCCCCATTGAAATAGGGGATTTTCAATTGCAATGTTTGATTACAGAGGTAAATAACGAAGATGAAGATGCAAAATCATCAGTTCCTGGCCCCAAAAGGGGCCATCATTTGCCTCTCGTCTCAAAGGTTGGAGTGCCAGTTCAACAATCTCAATTATTGACAGTTACCTTCTGGTTATTGAACACAGCCATGGAAAATCCCCTATAAATTAAATGGAGGTTTCTAGCTGGGAAAATCATCAAAAATTAGAAATTTTCCATGGCTATGTCAAATAACCAGAAGGTAAACCAAAACACTTTTGTGTTGAATCCCCTCAAACATATGCTCAACCACAGGGATCATCATCCTATTTCTAGGATGGAACATGAAAACCTATTCCCAACATGTCCAAACCACCAGATTATGAACCGTTCATCAGTGGCTAGAAACATATTCCCTAGTGAACCTACCAGAAGTGCAACAACTTAGCTAAAAGCATCTATAACTTGGTGAATTTGGAAAATTAAATCCACATGTTTGTGGCTATCAAACACCAACGACGTTATCAACCATTAATACTTAAGTGGCTAAAACATGCTACAACATGCTAAATCAATCTACATATCACCATTTTAGTGACATTGAAACCACCATGTTGTGGCTGGATCCCTCCAACGTCAACGCGTTGCATCGGCTTCTCAGAACATCGGGTGCCCTTGCCAGTGCAACGTGTGCCCGGCGCTGCTGCCGTTTGCTCCTGAGATCTGGGGATTTTTCAGTGGATGGGTCTATATACAATAAGGGAAATTCGCTCCCTCCTAACCACCATATTTCTTTGAATCATGTCATATCCTGTTGAAATTCTGAATGCAACCTACATAGGTCTACAGCTAACGGGCAAGAGTATGTGAGCGTCCATTCTTGTATGTGTCAAGTACAAGCAGACCCAATGCTTGTAAATTACGAGTGACTAGTGGCATCCATCACCAAACGTTTATGAGGTACACAAGTGGTAGATATCACAGCTTCGCAGAGCTCACGATTCTGTTGGGATGCTCCTTGGCATGTCTCATTGTGTCTTTTTGGCGGCCAACTCTGATGTTTGCTGATGTATCACCAACCTGAAATAAGGTCACTTAAGGATGATTCCCTTTCCAGTGACTCAGTGACGTCGAATTTAATCTATTCAAACATATGGGTGTTGTCCTTTCCCCCTAGTACTAAACGGCCCCCCAAAATGTGATAACCACCTGGAGTAGTTTTTATCATTAAATAAAGGGTATTTGCTATTTGGGAGGAAGATTTACAAATCGGTCAAAAACAATTTTAAAGTCAATATAACGATTGCCGAAAAATTGGATTCTGAAGCTTTCCCCTAATAATTACTCAAATCAAAACCTTACACCACAAGGTTAACTAGTCTTCGTTATTAGGAGGCTGAATGACTTTTGTAGCTAAGCTGGTCTCCTATTGCTTTTCAATCGCCACTATTGGACAACTCAATTAAGATGACAAAAAAAACAACAATCGGGAAAGGACCCTAGTTTTGTCACTGGTGCTAAACGTAGGGAATTGGGGAATGATCCATACAATGACTATTTTCACAATCATCCCGTTCCACCATTCCCTACGTTTAGGATGACCTTTAGGGCACCCTTTGACTTCCATGAAAGACTCAGAGGACGTCAAATCACTATTGGAGAATCAATGGCTAAAACAGGTTAAATTTTCCATTTACATGCTAAATTCATCGAATTTCTCCATTTTACGTCATGTTTGTTGGTTGAATGATGCTCAATGGGCCATTTAATTGATCCGTTTGGTGTGCAAGCAACCTAAGATTGGGACAACCACAGGGGCAACACAAATTGCTCAATCCACGGTGGCAAAAGTGTGCAACAGTCACCTCCCCCACTTCACTAGTCACTGCCTGATTCACGAAGTTGTTCTTAACCTCAGTTCCACCATGCTTCGGGTCTGTCTAAGGTTGCAGGTCTTGACTGGAGCATGATAAAATCCCCTGGTGAATTAAGAATGACAGTGAACTGCGGAAAGCCCCGAATTGCTATGAGTTAAATAGATGATAGATGATAGATGATAGATGATAGATGAAAGGTGATAGATGATAGATGATAGATGATAGATGAAAGGTGATAGGTGATAGATGATACATGATAGATAGATGATTGGTGATAGGTGATAGGTGATAGATGATAGATGATAGATGATAGATGATAGATGATATGATAAATCATATGACATGATATGACATTTCTTGCACTTTCAGCAGGGAAGATTCAGAGCCGTATTGCTAATTCTTCCTTGCGGAAGGCAGCCAAATTGCCGGATGTTTTGGCTTCACCACAAGCATGGCTAGAGTTTGATACCGTTCAAACGAAGAACCCATGATTCACCAAAGTTTACTTATACCTTATAATAAATACATATATAATTATATATACAATATTTCATGCTGGTTCAGTCCCTTTGCTTCCCCATGGTTGCAACCTTTCCCCATAGTTGCACTGAGAGCCCCGACCATGAAGTTTTGCCCTTGATCAAAGTTCCCACCATTGTTGCCATTCCACTCCTCTACTAGAGGTCGATGCCCCCATGCTGCAACTGTCCGGACATCCCAAAGATGCACAGACGATCTTGGCATGTTTTCAGAAGTACCAAATCTTGATCAATCTTGTGGAACCTTGAGTCTTGACCTCTTGCCACACGCAGATTCATGCGGCATTGTCTGAACATTTCAGGGGGAAAACCATGGAAAACCTCATTAGAACTCCATGGCTCATCATCATCATCCCCATTGCCCTCTGGTGATTTAACAGTTCGCCATGGAAAATGGCCAATTTTGGATGGATTTTCCCAGCTAGAAACCTCCACTGATAGTGGATTTTCTATGGCTATGTCAGTCATTACCAGAGTCAATGGTCATTTCTGCTGGGACGTCTCCCATTTTCCGAGACTTTCGACGCTTTTTCTCTGCCTTGGGAACCATCATCTGTTGGCAATTCATAGGCCTTGGGTCCAAGCCGTGCCACGGCTTAGGCGTGGGAAGTGGTGGGATACGTGGTACGTAACATGACGTAACTGGGGCTAGTTCAGCCATTTACATGGGATAAGCCACTTAGGTGACTTGCATTATACCAGGTTTATTCACTTATGATTCATGGGATGACCCCTCTGCATATTCACCGGGATGATCACCTCTGTATGTCCCGTTAGGCATAGATTTCGGATCATGTCATTGAATGTCATGGATTTTTTGGGGTAAATTATGGTAAATGCGACGAAATATGATGAAATGGAAATGAGTCACATTGGTATCATCCCCATTGGACACTCGGTACTGAACAACTGAAATGTTGACCCGAGATGACCCATGCCTGATCTCTACAATGGATCGAAGAGGTTCAACGTCGCAAGGGGACCCGAGATGACCATCCGTATCCGTGGGATCGTGGCTGGAGAACCCCTCAGCAACCCCAGAAATGTCGTCATTCAACGGATTGCAAACAATGAGTTGTACCACTAGTCACTAGTTGGGCAGGTGATGTTTCCTGTCATTTTTCCATTAAAAACCAGTTCAATGAGCCATTCATTATCAATGATGTCCATCGAAAAAAAAGGAAGAAAACATAATAATACAAAGATATCCTTAGGTCGGAGTTGTACTGCATCCCAGTTGCATCAGCTGCATCCCTGCAGGCAGGGACATCGCAGTTGGCACTTGGATGAATTGGACCTCAACGGAGGGCTCGGGGATGTTGAGCTGAGTGAACCGTGAAGTGCACCCATGAAGAAGCCATTTATAGTATATTTATAGTAATATCATCTGATTCCTATGGGGATATACCACCCATATTCTTTCCATTTACCCAGGTACTTGGAGGATCATCCCACTTAGAAGTGCAGGGCTAAGAATCCTGTTGCGTTTCAAGCCACCAGAAACCATACTGGATGTAGGAGATTTGAAAAAAAAAACACATATTTGGGACCATACAACGGGGGTGACGGGATTCATATTTACTTATTTCATCTTATTTCGTATATTGGTGGGTGAATATGTTTCTGTATAATATGAGTTAGACTTTCACATCTGCCGGATTCAATAAAAAACAGTTGTTCTTCAATCATCGTCACAAATGGGGCAGAGTCAAACTTGGCCACCCATCCGTGGTCTTCTGGGTATTGCATTGACTCACCACCAATTCTTGATTATGTGTATCCCCATGTTTGCCCAGATTTTTCATGTTTGGGTACCTTTTTGATCCTTTTTGATCCTTTTTTCCTGTTGCAACCGTTAGAACTTCAGTTCCTCAGTTTCCCCACGTTCTGCATCGGTTGCATCGGAGCGAAGATGGTTTGGGCTTGGCAGTTCTGCATACCTCGACATAGGCGCCACCATACCACACCCTGGGATCTTCCAACGCCACTTAGCAATTAAGTAGTGAGGACTAGCAAACTAGCTAACAAAGATTTTTTCAAACCAATATATATATATATATAATATTGATATAATCAACTCTTAGTAGCTGGATGATCATCCTATAAGTGGAGTTTGTCGCATCTAACTGGATTAGAACCATGGCTACGAGCCTGACCTGAACTGTACCCGCACCGTCCAACTATACATGTCCGTGTATAATTATATGCAATACATTTGCACATATTCATATGTATGCGATATATGTACTTGTGTGTGTGTGTTGTGTGTAATAAATACATGTGTATATATGTATACATGTGTATATATGTACACATGTGTATATATGTATACATGTGTATATATGTATACACATAAATTACCAACTATTCCCTCCGATCTTTGTGCGC
Source organism: Symbiodinium sp. clade C Y103 (assembly GCA_003297045.1). Classification (NCBI taxonomy): domain Eukaryota; class Dinophyceae; order Suessiales; family Symbiodiniaceae; genus Cladocopium; species Cladocopium sp. clade C. The sequence continues at coordinate 17,678 of BGPT01003355.1, read as the reverse complement.
AACAAATGAGCCTTGCATCTGTTGGGAATTGCCACCACTCTGCTGGTTCTGTGTCATGCCCTGCATTGATTGCATACCTCAGCGCTGGTAGGTGATCAATCGATGCCTTTTGTCACCACCTACTGATACCCTCTTAATGGGAAAATCAACTATAAATGGCCATTTTCAATAGCTATGTTAGTTTACCAGACGGTACCCAAATCTGACCATTCATTGAAATCGGACCCACATATTTTTAGAATATGTCCAAGACTATTTCTAGGTCACAATTTTTCCAAGGCCATCTTTCTGAATGTTCCTAAATCGCCATTCCAAATATTTCGACAAATCAACACATGATCTCATTTCTCGGTTGAGAGTGACCAGTAACTGCAATGGCAAAGCTTAGATTCAAGCATGACTTATTTTTAGCAATTCATGTGGTGTTTACCACCACCATCCCTCACATCAGTGGTAACTATCATCCCCAAATTTGATTGTTGTTTACCCTCTGGTAAACTAACATAACTATGGAAAATCACAATTTTTAATGGGAAAATCAACTATAAATGGCCATTTTCAATAGCTATGTTAGTTTACCAGGGTTGACCGCATGACTAAACGTCCAAAAGGTTGACCCAACATCTCAACATCCCAGGGCCCCGCGCAGGGCTGACAGCCACCGCACTGTTGCCCCTGACCAGCCACAGCCTGCCATTGCCTTGGCGACTGGACCTCCAGGCCTTTGAAGGGGTATGACCTTCTGTAAGAATGTTAATTGTTGTTAATTGTACCCTGTGGTTATTTAACATAGCCATGGAAAATGCCCGAATTATAGATGATTTATAGTGATTTACCTATTAAAGATGGTGGTTTTCCATGGCTATGTATAATAACCAAAGGGTATATTAAATGTATCCAAATGGTATATAAATAGTATATGAATGGTATATTGATGGCTTATTTATGGTATATCCATTGTATATGGTATATAAATGCTATATTAATGGTATATCAGTTGTATATCGATGGTAGATTAATTTTATACTCATGGTATATCAACGGTGTATTAATGGTATATCAGTTCTATATCAAGGGTGTGTCAATTATATATTAATCGCATTTCAACTGCATGTAAATGGTATATTAGTTTTATAATGGTTTATATTAATGGTATATCAATTAATATCAATTGTATATTAATGGCATATCAATTGATATTAATGGTATATTAACGGTATATTAATGGTTTATAAATAGTATATTATATAACGCCATATCAATGATATATCAACGGTATATTCATGAGATTTCATGATATATCAAGGGTATATCAATGGTATATAAATGGCATATCATGGTGTATCTGATATTGATATGGAGGTATGTCTTAATGGTAGAGTGATGGCATAGTAATGGTATATGTTTATGGTATGTTGATGGTGGAATATCAATGGTATGATAATGGATCTCAGCAAGCATCATCTACTGTCATTCATATCAATTACCTGCAATACATGGATCAATTACCTTCGCAAGACATAGAGAAACAAAAACATCGCCAGGTTAGCCGGGTTGAGTGGCTTTCATCGGCAACCCAAGGGCCCTTGGGTCGCTGGGTGGAACATGATGATAGCTATGAACTGAAGATCATAGCTAAGGTCAACAATATTCAACAATGTATAGTAAGGTAGCTATTATATGATAAATTATATGCTTTTATTGATTGGCAAAGCTAACCATATCATATCAATAGTCGCATAACAAGGCAGAATACCGATAGCCATATGACCATCAATGAAATGAGTAAACCACATTGGCCCAACGGCCCAAGGCATGGAAGAGGACAACCTTCCCAACCTAAGGATCAGGCCGATTCCCATCCTTCCCCAACAGCTATTGCTCAAGGACAAGCAGCATATTCTGCATCCCACCATTCATGTTTCCGAGCATCTGGATGTTCATGCCCTCCGGGTTTCCGGATGAGAAGGGAAACCACTGGAAACCAATCAGCTCTGCCAATAGCTTGGCATCACATATTTGCAATCCTCAGTTTATATCTACATCTGTACATCTATCGTATACTTATGTACTTGCACATGTCTATACACATGCAAAAGCATGTACAAACCAACCCGAACGGCCCGGTCATCAGCTGCCTGCATTCCGTTCATGTTCTGCATCTTCCAAGGCTGGAAAATGGATCAACCCCTGGCGATGACAGAAACTGGCCTTATGCGCCCTCCAAAAAGATAGACATCTGAGTGTGTCCAATCCTGAACCTGAAATAGTGCTGAATTATGTTATCAGTTTCTCTGAACTATATCAATAGATAGATAGATAGATAGATAGATAGATAGATAGATAGATATATCCTTTGGATTCTTTTTGGGGCTACGAAAAATACCAGATGGTATCCTGACGTCCCTGGCTGGGTTCCGTGTGAACAAAAATCACAGCGCTTCAGTCCCTGGGTGCTCCGAAGCTTGACTATATAACAGTAGCGAAGCGAGGGTCCCCCAGTGATGTTTGTTGTCTTATAACCACCAATTACCCTCTGGTAATGACTAACATAGCTATCGAACATGGCCATAGAAATAGTGGATTTTCCCATTAAATATGGTGACTTTCCATAGCTATGTTAGTTTACCAGAGGGTCGCCCTAGATATACCTACCTGAGGGGTTCTGGAAATAGATGGCTGAGCCACCCATGTATTCTTCATTGGTGATCATGAGCTCAGTCGAACACCTGAACTTAAACATGCTTAGTCTCAAGAATAATGATGTTTCAATATGTTTGAATATATTTGAACCATCATTTTTTCGCATTTTTTCGCCATGAATCATCCTTTTTAGGGACACCGCCACCAAATTGTTGCCTTATCCTTGGCACTTGCCAATTCGCCTCAGGCCCAGTTCAGCCAGGGGAGCGAGTAGGGCGTCCAAACTTGCGCTTGGTTGAGAGTCGAGAGTAGCTGTCATGCTAGCATTCGGATCCCTACTATTTACCCTCTGGTTATTTAACATAGCCATGGAAAATTGCTAATTTTGAATGATCTTCCCATTAAAACCTCCATTTACAAGGGATTTTCTATGGCTATGTTAAATTAACCAGAGGGTAATTCTCCATATTTTGTTTTGTGTCTTGACCTTTTGGAACACGTGAGGTTTGTCTCTCTATCGGCACCATGAAGGATGGATATGGGATGGATAGTGGTTAGTTTGTCAATGGGATGTACCCAAATTCAAGGGTTCGTTACATCATGTTACATCATCATTTTCTCCACGAAAACAGCCATTGTGGAAGAATGCAACATTTTGGCACCCAAAATATCAAGCAAACTCACATTTCACATTCCTTTCAGTATCTTCGGTGACAGGCCAACCAAGTGGCTTGGGCTATTCGAGCAACCCCAAGATTACTGCTATAGGCATGGCGTATCATGGCTTGGCATAAATTCTGTACCCTTGAAAAACTGCATTCTTAGTCGAACACAAATAAGCGACTCCTCCACATATCGTACACTAATGCTAACATGTGGACCCCCCAAGTTCTTAGTTGGTTTATAAACCCAATTAAATCTGGTTATACAGTTATAAGTATCATAGACCATAGTTCTTGGAGTTGTAAACCAACTTAGCTATCGTTTGGGTGCCCCACATTGTCTATATCTTAACCCTTTGACTTCAGCTGACTGGGTCCCCAAACGGTCCGGTAAAAAGTTGTGCACGAAGCAAGCAAAGGTACCACGAATGAAACCAACCTCAACGGATGACTTTGTTTGCAAACTTTGTCTGCAAACTCACTGTTGGTAAAACGATAATAAACCATCCCCAAAGTCACTGTTTGGAATGAGTCGCAAAGTGGTTGTGAACAACAAGAGGCGAAGCATCGTTCGAATCATCCTTGCTCGTATGCACATATGATAGCTATATGTAGGTTTCCTAAAATAGGGGTACCCCCAAATCATCCATTTTAATAGGATTTTCCATTATAAACCATCTGTAATGGGGTACCTCCATTCTAGGAAACCTCCATATGTATAGTTATGTATCTGTAGATACCTGTAGCATTCTCTAGTCGATGGGCTCTTCGCCGATCCAAAACATAGCCATAACCCTGGTGGTTTTGACGCATCTGAAAAAGGTTCACCAGGATTCTTATAAGGATTGAATCATCCCATGTGTGGACTGAAGCCAACAAGCCATGTGAATCAATATCTTTAAATCCACCGAATGAATCATGCAAAATACAACCCATTTTGCTGGTTGGTTGATAGATATCCATGCGTTGTCACAATCCCCAACAGAATAAGGTAGAAAACCCCGACAATAACCAATCAACCATGGTATGTTTTGATGGCTCGACGGTTTTTGCCTATCACAACACGTCATGCTGATGTGAGGGTCACTTCGACCCTCAGTCAACAGCGTTTTCAGCTGCTGTCCATGCGTTTGGGACAAACACGGCCATCAATGGACCGCAAGCCATTTATGACTTTTTTGGGGTCAACAATCTGGACCCATATATACTAATACTCTATGCATGGTATGTTTATCAATGTTATTCCACTTTACCCTCTGGTAAACTAACATAGCTATTGAACATGGACCATTTATAGTGGATTTTCCCACTAAAAATGGTGATTTTCCATAGTTATGTTAGTTTTCTGGAGGGTAACCAACATGAAGTCATATAAAAATCTATAGAAACATATCTCACAATCTGGCAATCCAACACAGTCATGGCAAAATCGCTCATTTTTACATATATATATATATATATATTGCGTATATATATATATATATATTATTATTATTATTATTATTATTATTATTATTATTGTTATTATTATTATTATTATTATTATTATCATTATTATTATTATTATTATTATTATTATTATTATTATTATTATTATTATATATATATATATATGATATTTTGATATAGCCATGGAAAAGGACCTGGAATGGCACCGATTCATGCTGCTAAATATCCCATGGACCACATGGGATCGCTGATTTTCGCGCCTGCGCGATGGATCAACGCGTCGTGGCTTGAGCCGTTGTGGCAAATTTGTGGCAAACTTGACCAGCAAAGTGGGAAATTTGGGATATTTGGAGGTGTGTTTTATCAGAAACATCAGTCAGTGACTTGGGTTGCCTGAAAAGTTTAATCCAAACTGGGGTATTTCCACGACATGTCCACGAGAAAACCATGGTAGACCATGACATTTGACGGGGGCACCCTGGATTCGTCAGGCGGTTGAGCCATGCACCCGAGGTAAACCAAAGTAGATGTGTAAAAACTTATGGTTTCCCGGAGGAAATCATCCAGAAATGGTTGATTTTTCCACATCTGTGTTAGTGTACCCTAGGGTATATGGAAACCACCAGATATACAGGAAAAGTGTCCAAGACTTGGTTTCAAAGAAATACACATGCTATAAATAAAACATAATAAACAACATTTATAGTAAACAACATTTATCACTGGATTGGTTAAAGGGAAAATTTACAGAAAACCTCTATATTTGATGGTAAAAACCATGGTTTCCTGTAATTTTTCCCACTAACCAATCCAATGAATTTATGAATCTTCATGAAATCTATGATCGATCTAGATTCAGGCACCGGGGAGTTGCAATCCCACCATCAATACCCAACACATTCGGCATCCTGGTTGAATGACCAAAATGTCCCAACAGGTCTTAACATGATTTGATATCACAAGACTTTGTGCAACAAAATAACTGTTTATTATGCCGGCGTATTTGCGAACCGATTCTCTTCTCTTTGATATAGCCACTCCTTTCAATTCAGGAAGTTGGCTGTGACGTGGTAAGACTGTCTCTCTCTCTCTCTCTTTCTCTGGTCTGGCCACCCACCCAGTCCCTCGAGGGTCCCGGGAGGCACAAGCGTCTGCCAGTCGCTTCACACAACGGGGTAACGCTGGAGTACTTTGACACCTTTCCACATCCCTCAGCCACATCACATCAGGGTATGAAAAACAGCGTGACAGCGGGCTGTGCCAAGATACATGGAAAGCATGCTACACCCAGAAGGGATATATGGGTGTGGGTGTGGTTCAAGTCCCAGCAATTCCTGGTAACAGGAGAAATTGCTGCTAGTTGCAGACCATGTGTACCAAAGGTTACCTACCAGCGCTGGGAACCATCATAACATGATCAAAACCACTTCCTGTCGCAAACTTCAGTAGGCTTGTTCACCCTATCTGTTGTGTCTTCCATGCAACACGTTTACAAAGAAACTAAGACCGAGAATTCCTTTCAAAAAATAGTCTGACAGCAAACAACAAAAATGAGAAGGGGAATCATCTTGCTAACGGCTAACGATCAACGCGTTCTGGTAGGTCCAGTACATGATTTAGATCATCTGCAAAGTACGTAAACATCCGTACTCAAGGATCATGGAGTGTACCGTTTTGTCTTCCTATCTTATCGCCAGAGAAATCCTAGAGCCTGTGCGCCGCCCTTAATGCTGTCGTGTGACACGCTGGGAGGCAAGCGGATTCGAGAAACCTGGCCCTGCAGATACTTGGCCAGACATCGCTATGGTCTCAATCTGCAAATGAAAACTGGATTATGAGTGATGAACTTCTAATTGGATACAATTTGAAATTCAGAAAGAATCCGTGCAGCGAAGAAATGATTTCGGAATATTTCGGGTAGTTTACAACAAAAGCTGTGGGTCTTATAGAAACAAATGAGTACCAACAAAACTTTTCATGAAACTCCTCAACTCCCTTCTTCGGGTATACCCACTTTCGATAAGCAGGTGGGAAATCATCAGCTAGGATCTAGGCACAATAGGCGAAAACACGGCAAATTCATCAGCGAACGTGGGCCATGGCTTCCAGTGCAAAACAAAACAAACATTGGATACCATTCCATTTTCGGGATTATTTGCAGTATGTGAAATTATTGGGTAGTATGATCGCCCCCTACCCCCTACGTCTCATCATGTCAATAATATGTACGGATCTGCCTTGTGTCTCCCAAACGGACAAGGTTGGAGCGAGCCAAACTTGGCTGGTCAGCTTTAGAAACTTAACGAGCCATAGTTGCCACCAAGTATAACCCAAACATGGATAGGTCATGATAAATCGAAACAAGAACTAAAATATCATTGATATCCATACAAGCGGACAACATTGAAAAATTAACTAATAAACAGTGGATACATGGTAGGAACTAGGAACTAGGCTTTGTCCATTATTTATTCCCTGTAAAACTGGGTTGCACCAGGTTTATGCCAGGGCAATTAGCGACATACCAAATGGGATGCGGCCCTACAGACATTCACATCTTCAGGATGAACAGCTACTTCGCCACAAGACCTTCCCCTTGATATCTACAAACAAAAAGACACAGGAACAAATGCCGACCCAACATGGTGAAATCAATCTGATTGTGTTTAAACACCTATTGAAACTGGATGAAAACTGGCAAAAATCCTCAAAGTTTCCCCATTTTTCCTACGTGATCCTCTCCCTACGATCTGCGGCCTGAGAAGTGAAGCACCTGCCCGTGGGAGGCGTGGGAACGTTGAAGTCTTACCCTTCAGTAATCAGTCACATTGCTTGCTGGCAACTCCACCAGCCAGAGTCTAGTGAGTTTCACAGCGAACGTTTGATGACACCGTTGCGGGTATATTGATTTTGATCCATTTTCATGTCAGTTCAGCAACCTGAGTGAGCCTATTACGCCTCTTGAAACGTGATCTCCGCTTGATAAAGTGCAACTTTTGATGTTTTTGGCCACCACTTTTTGACCAGAATAGCTGCGCAATACGCGATCTTCGATTCAATGGGTTGATTGTGTATTTTGACAGCCTAGAGCAAAACCTTGCCTTTACCAACAAATAGAGGTTACTTTTGAAAATTATGTGTATATATATATATATATATAATATGTATATATTAAAATCAATCCACAAAAAGTCTCAAGACCATCCAAAACAATCCAACATATACGTTGAAACTATATACTATATATCCAAATAGAATCTATCAAGACAACTGGTTGGTAGTTTCTACCCATCGCGATATGAAAACCATTGGCGCTCATCATCCCAAATGCGGGCGAAACCAAACAACAGTTGAAACCAACCAAACAAAATATTGTTCTGTTCAAAAATGAGGTACGTACCAGGACACTCAGTGTGACCCTTTTGATTTTGTTCATGTTAAACCCCCTGAAAAAGGTCACTTAGAAAAAATCATATCAAAGAGTCACTTAGCCATTTATCAAAGGGTCACTTGGACTATCAAAGAGGTCANGACCTTTTTCTGACACGCTTTGACACGCTTTGACACGCACCACTGCAAAATACACCAAAATGCTAAGTGACCTCTTTCTACATGCTAAGTGACCTTTTTGCTTGCTAAGTGACCTCTTTCCCGATACTCCCCACCCTCCGACGACACGCCCGCGACACGCTTTGACACGCTTTGACACGCATGAAAAAGAGGCAATCGCAATCTAAGCCCAAAGTACTGTGACAGGTGAGGAAAGTAGCGGGGACGCTTTTTCTAAGCCCCATTTAGGGAACTCAAATCCACAAAAGGGTCACTTAGAAAAAAAGAAAAGAGGTCACTTGGTAAACCAACATGCCACAAGTGGCATCTTTTTCTTTTTGGTCTAAGTGACCTCTAAAAGAGGTCACAAAGAACGTCCTGGTACAAGTACATCGTGAAAATGATAATAAACCACTGGATTCTGTGAGGGCTTCTCCATTTTTCTAACCCATATCCACGTTTTCCCAGCAACCAATGGCCCTGTCCGCCTTGACCCCCGAGCTACACCGGGGAGAGGTGCGGAGGCGCCAGCAGGACTCCCTGCATCCACCAACTAAGGTTGTACCCCCAGTTATATATGGAATATTTCCACTTGAATATGGGATTTATGGATTATATAATGTTATTATATAATAATTAAATATGGATTGTACACCACTTACTAAGTGGGATGCACCTCCAACTAGGGATTTACTCCAAGATTCAAAAGCTTAAGAATTGAACATCATTTAAGTGACCAAGACTTGTAATGTAAGCCAGAAATTGGGAATGCAAAGAACGACAACTTGGGGATTTGACCAAAGGGTAATTGAGGATTTAAGCGACCGAATAACTGGGAAAAAAGAATCAGGAAAGCATCATGAGAATTTGGATGAATTCTGGGATTTCAGGGGTTTCAATAAATAGATCCTGAGAATTTTGCAAACCCAGGCAGCTTCAACAAACCCTGATGTGATCTGTCACATTAGTTTGCTGGAAAATCAGCAATAGTTTGGTGATTTCCCCAATCAATGTCCATTTAATTCCGGACTTTGACACTCCCACGCCTTTGGCCTTTCCCATTGACACTTTCATTTACCCTCTGGTAATCAAACATGGCAATGGAAAATCCACCATTCATAGATGATCTTCCCATTAAAACCTCCATTTTTAGGTGATTTCCTATTGCCACGTGGCTGATGACCAGAGGGCAGTTCTGGAATTTCCCATTGCTCCGGCGATCACCTACAACCATCTCCACCAAAAATTCTTCGGAGTTGGCACGAACCTTCAATGATGCGCCAAGGGGGCGCGGCTGAAAAAAAGGGACGTACAATAAATTTTCAACCCATGTGTGGTTTGGGTAATGTTTTTTTGGCCAATTTGGTAATCATTCTTTTATGGATCCATATATCTTTATCAATGATCTTTGAGCAGTTGAACCCAAACCTCAGGTTTCTGGGAGTAATCTCTGCAAACAAATTGATGTGCCTGAAATTGGGGAATTCCCCCCACCCAACAAAAAAAGGTGATGTGTTTATCTTGTTGAAAGGAACCATGAAAATAAACGTGTGAATCTGGGGTGTTTTCCATGCTTTTGCACTAGATTTTCAACCAAACCCAGAGCATCCCGACAGTTTTGCGACCTTTCACGGGATCACCCCCCAAGTTGAAGTAGTGTAACCAAATTTGGTTTCCCAAACTATATTTACCCTCTGGTAATTTAACATAGCTATTGAAAATGGTCATTTGTAGTTGATTTCCTATTAAAAATAGTGATTTTCCATAGTTGTGTTAGTTACTGTTAGTTTATCAGAGGGTATATACAACTACATATATATAATCACATATATACGTATCACCTCCGGTGTCATCAACCATGGCTGGGAAGATCATCGAAATGGCGGATGTTCCAGTGCCAAGAGATGACCGGTGGGTGAAAAAAAGGAAGAGGCCTTTCCCAACTGCATGGTGTTCCCCTTGGAAATTGGGAAAGTTACCCTCCGGCAATCAGTCTCATGGTTTGCTGGAAAATCCGCCAGTGAGTTTCGGAATTTGCCAGCCATGTTTCATAGTGATGAAGGGTGACCGATATTCCAATAACATCCTGTGAATATTTCATTCTATCACCTGTTTTCTCAAAAAATCTCGGTTTATGTTGATTAAGTCTCATTGATCCACATCGTTGAAGACTTAACCCAAATATCATCTTGTGACTTATGCATCCCCATTACCTTCCCATTACCTTCCCAAACCATGGTGAACACTGGTTGTGCATATTAATTCATAATTTATAATATTATATATATACCTATATAAACCCCCAAAGCTTTATTCGTTAAATGCCAGATGCCATGAAATCCACACATGTACATATATTAACATCTATATGAATTCATACTATATAACATATATTATCATATATTAACATTAACGTATATTAAAGATCTTTTCCCCACCTGCCCGGTGAGTCAGTGCGGGTCTCTAGATTTTAATGAAAGGCGCGGCTCCTGCCTCGTCCTGTTCTTCTTCCTCTTCTTGCGAGCTCCAGATCAGGGTGGGAAAAACGGACCCCAATCCACCAGGCCAGATCTAGATCAGGCTGGGCACGCACGGACCCGAACACATACCAGAAAGAATGTCAGAATATATCCCAAATAAGAAAGGATGGCAAAATATGGCAGAAAGAACGTCAGAATACATGCCAGAAAGAATGTCAGACAAATGTCGGAATATATGCCAGAAGGAATGTCAGAATAGATGCCAGATTGCCAAAAAGAATGCTGGATAGAACGGCAAAGTATGTGCCAGAAAGAATGTCAGATAGAATGTCAGAATGTATATGCCATATACAATTCCAGATGATACTGTATGTCAGAAACAATGTCAGAATATATGATTTGTCAGATTGGGAATCACTCGAAGTAAAGTGATTAACAATTTCAACACTTGCTAATCACTATTGACCACGATTCACCACCATATATTGACCACTGTTTAGCACAATAAAACCAACCAACCAACCAACCTACCTACCTACCCAGCCAGCCACCCAGCCAGCTAACCATCATATAGAGGTAAAAGCCTTTGACGATGTCGAGTTTCACTACCACAGATTGCCTCTATAAACTGTACCGTCAGGCGACGGACGACTTGTTGTCAAAAACCAGCTCGAATCCGAAGTTGTCATAGAAAAGTCTGATGGTCAGGTCCCTGTTGACATCGGAGCTTGGTACCTGTAATCCACCTGCCACCAGGTCCGCATAACGGATCGCTGGGTGAGTTTGCATCATTTGCAAAGTCCCATGGGCCACCCACCAACATGGTCTTTCAAGAATGGTTGAAAACCCTCTGTCGTCCCTTTGCGCTGGTTAATAGGATGCTAACAAGTTCTCCCAGATCATTAATTCTGATAATCCCCAATAAATATTGGATAGTATAACCCCATACAAGAATCATCACCCAACCATCATTGATCTAATTATATCCCAAAACATATTATGGTTAGAACATGTTCAACCCCCCATTAATTCATGGTGAAATCCCCATACACTACAACCTCAACCAACAGGGCTGTCGGTTTCGTAGCCACCTTGGGTGTGGTTTCCAAAGGATCAAGTCGTGACCTCGAACCTCTCCTGGGAGCGGTTGCTGGGGCTCCAGGAGGCGAGTTGTAACCGGTTCACCAAGTGACTTACGGATTTCGCCAGCTAAGTTGGTGACCTCAACTCCCAGAATTAGGGGTTCATGATAGATATATCTATATCTATATCTATATTATATATATATATATATCCAACTAGTTCATGGGGGTGTCTCCCCAAAGTGTACGTAGAGGAACCCAACAATCAGCCATGAGTCTGGGCGCTGGCCAATGCAGTAGCATGTTGGCCAATGACAGCCAGGGGTTAGATGGTCGCCGGTCTGAATCCATCCCCAAATGACAAAACCCTCTGGGGAGAAATGGCGCTCGAATTCTCATTGTGAAGCTTTTTGACTGGAAAGTCATCCAACATTCATTGGAGATTCCTGAAAGGTTGCAACTGGGTCCTACATGACCATGGGACTTCACTCACGTGGGGCTTAGGATGGGTTGGGATCCATGGGGCCATCCCGAAGTAATTACTCCTGTTATATGTCCCCATTAATGGGTTCCAATTAGTTGAACCGTTTAGGATGCCCGGGATGCACGGCCAAGTAAGCTGCATTCACCTCTGGCTTGAGGATCAGCCCATTTGGTTCCATCGGCAATGACAGATTCGAACTCACCAATCCGTTGCACTGGCTGTAACTCCTTCCCAAAACCATGATGGTTCACCGCAGCCAGGCTTGATTCCACAAGCTTCCTGTTCAAAACCCTCTATCCCTACTTTTTTCGCGTTAGTTAGTTCATAACCCCCAATTTTCGTAGCTTCATAAATTGTGAACCACCTAACCCAACCATCATTTCTCCATATCATCTTGCTATGGCTGGACTCCCCATGGCCCCCCCTGGAGCCACCCATCAACCCATGCCTGGAGAGGGGCAAGGACTCGCGTGATCCAAGGCTCACCATTGACTGACGGGGACCCGGCGCTGGAGCGGGATCCAAGAAATGGGCACGGGGCTCCTGTCTCGGAGATTTGATGATCAACCTGCTATAAGCATCTACTCTAAGGAGGATGATATACTGCGTATATTTAGATATATATATACATATCTGTGCGGGTTGAGCGAAATTATCTACTATATATAAAGGGACTAGAATGGGTGTATATGTACATATTATGTAACTTAGGTTCTCCGATTTTGACTGCTTATTACCCACATTTTTGAGTTGACAATACAGCAACCCAAGGCTGCATCCTTGCAGTTTGACCCGCGGCCATATCGGTATCAACATAGCTGGCAGTCACGGAATGGATGTTCATTCCAGCATTTCGAATTTAGATGGTCCCATAGATATATGAGCCCCGTTATCATCCCGAATATGGCTGAGTCAGTGAAGACACCACTGAGCAGCATTTTGGTGGTCAAATCGCCATGATAAATCTCATCTATAGTAATGGTTCACATACTGTGCACATTTACTGGCGGTGAACTCCCAGAATCGGTTGCTGAAGTCCAACATAAATGGATGTCGACGTGTTCAAAACGATTGGATCCCCGTGTTAAAGAAAATGATGGTTTGATACCAACCAAAAAATATCAAAACATGACCAGCCATTTGAAGTGGCTCCCAGCAGGTTCCAAGTTATGGATTGATCCATGTAGCCAGTCTTGGCCCGAAAGAACAATAGATGGTTGGTATGTATCACCACTTATAAAACAAAAGATCAGTCAGTATTGCCCCTCCAAAGATGGCCCAAATATTTCAAATAGCCACAAACTAATATGTATATATAATTATACATAATGTATATATATAATATATAATACATAGATACATACATACATATATGATCATTTATGTATGTCCAAGTTCGTAATAGTTGAACTATTACTTTGGACAGTTCATCCGCCCAGGTTTGATGCTACCAGATCTGAGTCACCCGACACCAAGCACTTGATGAAGATCTGAGGGCGACACCAGCGGAAGGGTCAGGGAATGGGTCAAGTTCTCTGGCCGAAGTCCTGAAACAAAAAGCCGGGGATCCCAAAAAAACATATCCTTGCCACCCATAAGTGACTTATAGACTTATAGATATATGTATGTATAAAACTATATGCATATATATATATATACACATATAATTAGATGTATATACATATATCAAATATTTTTTGTTTGGAATGTTCAAACCAAGGCTTAAATCTTTTTATCATCCCTTGTATTTCAAAGAGAATGACGTGTCTACATAAAGCATTGAATTTTCAGGACCTCTGCTGAGACCAAGAGTATATAATTGACATAGACACAGGGATCTGATGTAATCATATTTTACCATGTTGCTCAATTCTCTCTCTCTCTCTCTATCTATGTCTCTAAATATAGCATATCTACATACATACATATAATATAAAAGACACATATCTCCACGTATCTCTACGTAGAATCAGCGAACAATCAACATGATCGCCACCCACTAAATCCGCGACTGGCCACGCAAAGCCAAACTGCCCTATTGCCCCTGGCCCGCTTTTCTGCATGGCTCGACTCAACGATCTCCAGACTGTTGAAGCGCGCAAGGAACAAACGCCAGGGGAAAAGAAACCGCCAGTTGGTCTAGGATCCGACTCTGCAGCCTGGTACGTTCATCATCAACAGCACCAACAAAAACCTCTACAAAACCTGAGATTCAAACATGATGCTATCATCAAACCAATTGGTCTAGGATTTTGGAAAACAAAATCTCCTGCAATGTCCGAACAAATAGTATGGGGATCTACTCGAAGGGCTCCGCCACAAGTTGGTGTACAAACCCCACTATAGATATATCTACCCATACTCATTCATAACCATGTATGGTTTATAAACCCGTTGGACTATAACACATAACATCACATAACTATAGATAATATATTTTGTTCAATGTATCCACCATAAATCTAGTCGTTCGCCCAGTTGTAAACCATCTTACTTATTTCAGGCGCCCCTTCGTGTATAGTAACCACAATAAGTGGAATATTTTCCGATATGACGGGGTAAACGAACTTGGATACATGGGACGGGTCAAAGATGCTTCATAAGCCCGTAGACTGATTGGGGCTTATCCCATACATGACTAGGGGATACCCCATGCTTGTTCGCCCGATATGAGTACTGACTGGGACATCCAAGTACAAGAAAAGTCCACCCATGTCTTTCCCCTATTGCCACCAAATTATTTTCAAATATGTCAGGAAAAAAATGGGGATGTGAGAAACAAGCATGCAGATTCCAGCACTTTCCATTTTTTTACCGGTTAATTTGCAATTTTGTACATCAGCACGTGATGCTACTGCAACCAGCTACAAGCAGGGCACAACCTACATTTATTGCCTTTCACAATCTAACATCATCGCATAGTCAATCATGTCCGTTTAGGAAAAATATCGGGACCAGTTTGACCTAACCACCAAGGTTGACAGAGAAACACATCCGTAATGGTTGCGGGTCCAATGGGTCAAATCTATGAGTGTTATAGGTATACCTACCAACCAATAGCACAATAATTTGTGTCAAGACTCGGGCAGCCTTCTGTTCAAACCAAAACAGCGTGGAGTGATGGATGTTCATCATTAAAACACACATGGTACTAGAGGTGTTGACACATACCCAAAATATGTATATATATATATATTATCTAAATTTGAAACGTATGCTCTAGTCACACCTCAAAAACTTGACGGTTAGGTTGACGGAGAGGTCGACGGAGAGGTTGACGGTGAGGTACTGCCTAAGATAAAAACACTGCCACTCCAACTGCCAGAGGTCGACGGTGAGGTTGACGGATTCTATTTTTGTGACGGTGAGGTTGACGGAGAGGTCGATGGTGAGGTTGACGGTCCGTCAAAGTGTCCGTCAAGTTGTCCGTCGCAACAAAATAAGGCTTATTTGTGTGAAATAGGGCTTATGTTGGACGAAATCCGTCAACCTCACCGTCAACCTCTCCGTCGACCTCTCCGTAAACCTAACTGTCAGGCATCCGGCATACGCCACTAGAAACCCTAAATTCATACGTTTTAAATTTAGATAATATATATAATTATAATATATGCACTGTACACATTGTAAACTACCATGGAACTATTGGCTGTTTAATAAGGGGCCTCTCATGTGTCAATCAACCAACATTGGGACACGGCTGCCCTTATGTATATAACTTACTGTATGTAATTTTAGAATCTTAGATCCCCAGCAAAGAAATGCACTATAGACACGAACTATTGACCTAAGCAACCAAGGTCTATTTACAAAGAGCCATATGCATGGTTCATCATAAATCCCAACAAATGAAGGGGCTTAGCATGTCTTTTGGATTCTTATGGGATGTTTGTGAGCAACAATAATGGGGGAGCTTCAGCACGATTGACCATCAATAGCAAGATGTTTGTTTTCTCAGAACAGAAAATTAGTAGCTTCCCCAACATTGACCGTGACCATCGTTTATGGTGAGGCTGTTTGATGTTATCTTAGTCAGAACGATGCTTCAAAAGGGAGTCCTAAAATCAACCCGAAAGGTTTCACCTCATTGAAAAACCTGTCAAACTTGAGCACCTGGGTATCTTCCAAAATTCAATTGAGCAGAGGCTGCTAAACCTCTGTTAACTTATGATTACTTGGGGGATTATACGAACAAATACATAGTGGGGAATATCACAATCCGTTAGGGGAATTGGAGGTTTCCTAAAATGGTGGTACCCCTAAATCATCCATTTTAATCGGATTTTTCCATTACAAACCATCCATCTTGGAGTACCCCCATTTATGGACACCCCCAATTCCTGTCAACCAGCCAATATAAAGCGACCAGTCAATACGTATTTCCCAGGTTCAACCAGTTTCTTCACCTTCGAAAAGCTCAGTTTCTCAAGCCCGGACCAACTGGCCAGCCATGAAAACCGGCTCTCACTTTCCCAGTCTGCCTTGTCAAATTCAGAAGTTCTTCATGGCGTTTGCTGTCTTAGAAATGAGGGATATCCTCTGGTAAACTAACATAACTATGGAAAACCTCCATGTTTAACATGCAATTCATCGATTCAAATTGGCCATGTGAAAAATAACTATGCCAGCTATGACCTTTCAGGGATACCCCAAAATGATCCAAAGTGGGCCATTTCAATGTGAGGCCGGTCGTGAGATTCGCATCTTGACACAACTGGCCTGTGGGTCAAAGAGAAAATTGCAGGGTAAACAACCATGTATACTCTGTATGTATATACAAATATACATACATCAGTTCCTCTTTTATCTTTTTTACCTTCAAGAAATCTAAGTTGAATCAAATTTTTTGTACCTTATCACCGCCACCGTTTTTGATCAAGGCGATCCCGCGATCCCTCCTGCTTTGTGGAGTGCGGATCTGTCCCGGATCTGTCCATTAACACCGCTGCCGTGCCGCTGGTCTTCATTGCACGACCGGCTCGACTACGAAAAAAACCCTCACCCGTCATCGGCAACGGGTGTGGCAAATTTGAGGTGAGGACACAGAGCTTGGCCTCATTCTCTTGATATACTATGCATAGTATTCTTTCTGAAGGAAAAACACAATATATCCGATTCGATTCTGAGTTCGAAAATTGTGCAAACCAAACGAGTCTGTCCATCTCTACTGGCACAATGTATGGGCACAGGTCAAAAACTTAGATGATTTTCTGAACGAAATTATAAGATATTATCAAAGGAAGTTGGGAAGCAATCTTCCGAGTTACGAAAGACTGGAATAGGTTAGCAATTCACTTGATTAGCAATTCACTTGATTAGCAATTCACTT
>BGPT01003354.1:858-26409 GCA_003297045.1 Symbiodinium sp. clade C Y103 | reverse complement strand
GTTGTTTTCCAGAAAAACATCATCAAACGTCAATGCAGCTATTCCGAACATGTTGGCAACATGCAGATTCCCAGAAAAGTCCAAAAACCACGATTCATATCTCATCCGCAGATGAGACTTGGTCAAATCAAATCTGACACCATCAGCTGTATATTTGCCCATAAATTCCAGAGTAAAGATGCAACATGCAGCTTCAGTCCAAACACCGNTGACACCATCAGCTGTATATTTGCCCATAAATTCCAGAGTAAAGATGCAACATGCAGCTTCAGTCCAAACACCGGCACAGCACACAGGGCATAGATGCAAATATTTCCATATTTGAGGAAAAGAACTTCTTTGCGTCGCGTCTAAGCGAAAAGATTGAAGCTGACGTTGCACTCAGGAGTTGAAGGTAACTATCTTTTGTTTTGAGATCTGTCTGGCCAGGAGGCAGCAGGTTTAGTTTGGTGCAGAACTTCGTGATGCATGAGCTGAGATTCCAGTGCAGTCAATGCGAGATGTGGTCTGTCTGGACCAAAGTCGACGTATTATTTTGTGTGAGCGTGTTGTAATCAGTTCACATGCAAAGCAAATCTGGTGTTGTGGCAACTTACTTGAAGCTAGATGTAGGATTCGCCCTTGTGAACTTTGGTTTGGTACCATTCCCATCAACATGTTCCTTCTGACGCCAGTCATAAACAAACTTGGTCGTGAGCTGCTCCTCCTGCCCCAAACTTTCAACAGTTTTCTCTTCCAAAACGCCCATGTCACAAAGTCGATTCAAGTCAACTTGCTCTGCAAGACGATCCAACCAGCTTTCAGGCTCTGGTGGATGCTGGTCAAGTGGACAATCAGACCAAAGCTCCTTACGAATGGAGTCAACCTCACATCATCTTCCATACCAAACATCATCATCGTTGTTGTGGTGGTCGTCCTAAGATCTTCACCATTCTCACTTGAGCAGCTAATACGCTCCAGACGCTGTTTCTTGGCAGATTCAATTTAAGCACACTTTGCATCATGACACGATGATCAACATCCACATCATGTACACGCGTTGAAGGACCAGACCTGGATGTCACCGGCGCAACCTGCAAATCCAAGAGTTTGTGAAACATCGATCAAATCAACTCGCTGTGAAGGGGTAGCAAGTCCAGGAAGGAAAGTGGCTGAGAAACTGAAGCCGCAATTGGAGGCTCGTCACCATCATTAAAGATTCCCCCAAACTGGCATATCCACATGTTCTGCAATTGAAGGCTTGAATCTCCTCTCTCACCTCCTCCAAGTACTTGGCCTTCACGGCCTCAGCGTCAAACGGACTGAGCCAATCTGTCCTGTAGACCTGCAAAGCTTGACCAAGAACAATCTTCGTTGGCTTGGTGGGCAACACGCTTGACAAGAAAAGTTCATGTGGTATGCCAAATGTGACTTCCAGCTTGTTGCATCCTTCGAACATGCGTGTGAGCACCAAACCAGGTCCATGGAAAGGCAGGTGGCTGTCATGAGGTTCAGACTTCAAAAAGATCATTCTGCGCCACGCATGTTTGACATTGGATTTTAATAGAGCGGTGGTCCACCTTTGTGAGAGTCTATGGACAAACGTGCATAGATGACCACACGCTGAAGTTGAAGCAAAGAGGGTTCGTTGGCGCATCTGCAAGTTGCCGTTTCAAGTGTGAAGACCTAAGAGTAGAGTGGAAGTCGGAACTAGGATACTTTCACATTTCATTTCACTTTTTGCTTTGACCAGCAGGATTCAGTAGGATGTTGGAAGATAAACCCAACAACAATATAGCCTGACACTCGGTGCCACACTTTGCCAGGAAAGCCAGTGGCTGCACAGCCTTCTGGCGATCCTTTGGCCACGAATAGACAAGTTCCTGAAGGCCATCTTGACTTGAGTCAAAGGTGGANGAAACTAGGGTACATGGAACTTCATGGGTTATTTATGTATGTATATAAATACGTATGCGATATGTATGTATGCATATATATATATATATATGTATATATATATATATATGAACACTTATCATTACACAAATGCACACACACGCACACACACACACATATATATATTATATACACAGCCATCGAGGCATCCTCAATAAACCCATTTCGGAGCCCCAAAGTCTGAGAACCTCCCCTTGAAATCCCTTTAAGAAATACTTTTTTTGAAGGAAACTTGAAACTGACCCAAATTTCCGCGGTAGGAGCTGGTCCAAGAGCAGATCTTGCCGGAGATCGATAAGCAGCTCCCCAAGATGCTGCGCGGCAGCGTGAGCTTCCCCAAGGCCACGTCGGATTGTTTCGGGGACTCCCCTGCCGGCTTAGCTTCAAATTTCAAAAGGCAGTTTCGGACTGCCTTCACTCTTCCACCTCCTTGGGTTTGCTGGCCATAGGTGGATCTGGGGAAAGCGATTCCGCACTTCCGCTATATCTCTCTGAGGGAAAACAGCGATCAGGTGCTGGGGTGGCTGGGGGTGGCAAGTGGAGGGGCGGAGGACTTCTTTGTAGGTAGGATCAGCATTTGGAGACTCAAGGGGTTGCGTATGCTTATTTGGCTGGGTGCTTTCGTTTTCTATCACCATCATGGCAATCAGATGATGCTCTGGCATGACTCGCACTTTCAGCGACAAACAACGAAGCAGTTGCAGCAGCCGTGTCTTGCAAACATTTTGAGACCCCCCTCTGCCAGGGCATTCTGTTGGAGGTAACCATAGACTTGGCCTCTGACATGGATGTGCAGATCAAGGCCCTGAAGGTGCCTCAGGGGATGAATCTGTCAGGAACGTATTTTCCACCCCAAGAATGGTAAGATGATGGGAAGTGAGGAGCATATCTGGCACCGGGGGAAGACTACCGACCCGCAAAGCAGAACAGAAAGGGAGAACCCTTGCTTCGGGTGCCCATCCTGCCGGGGCTGAGGTGCCCATTGGCGTGAAGCGCCTGAGCATCTCTGGGCAGTTGAATGTGCTGTTCCACCCAGCATCTTCCAAACCGATGCTTGGATGGAAAAACTGAACGATGAATGGGTATCCCTGGGTTGTTTTAATCGCGGTGTGGGGTAAAGGGTCACCTCGCAGCCACAGGCCCTTTTTCGCCGGGGTCACCGTTTTCTTCGTTGATGCTCCGGAGTTGGACATGGACTTCACCGGTGCTGCAGATTTCGTGGACCTGCCCGTGATTCACTCGGTGGTCAGGTGCCGCCAGGGTACATAGAACGGCTGGAAAAGGATGGAAAAGGATGATTTGGGGGTTGAGATGGTGGCTGGGAAAGTTGGGAGGTTGGAAAATCACGGCATATCCTGCCTTTCTTTCTTTGCGAGCATCCTTCGACATATGATTCCCAATGAACTTTCTTGCGTCAACATGCGAGATCACAGATGAAGGCAGGGAGGGAGGGCGGAAGCAAGGAAGGCAGGAAGGAAGAAATCACATGTGTTGGAACCTTTGAACACTTGAGTTTATTTGGTTGACATTTCATTTGTTCAAATTGTATACCCAAATGTATTGAGGGACTCTGGTTGCCCACCTTCGACCCCGAGGTCCACCATCCTGAACACAGTGCGGGGCATCGCCGTACTCCCTGCTCGCGTGGCCGTGGATCTCAATGAGGACGATGACACGGATCAGGCAGTTGGGTGAGGAAATTGAATCTTGAAACCGGGTCCTGTTTGATGTTTTTTTGATGGTGTTTTCTCCTGGTTGGTGGGAAGTTTATCCCCGATTTTAGATCTAAGTGAGGCTCTCTTTTTTTGAGGTTCTCAGAGGTGAACACCAGAACTAGCCCAGGCGGATCTCAGCTATCCACCCCCCAGAGGGGTCCTGCGGGTACTGGTGAAGAGCGGCTCGCAGCTGCGGGCCGCGGATCTGAATCTCACTGGTGCTTCCTCTGATCCCTACGTGGTGATCGAGGTTGGCTCAAGTTGAGGGTTGGAGGTTGGACCGCTGGGAATGAAGTTCTGTCCAGATATGTCCAGATGTATTTCAGATTTTCAAATTTCAGTCCGAACTTCTTGTTCGGCGGCAGTTCGGTGGCCCATTTTTTTTTGATAGCGCATGTCTTGCACAGTGCTGAGGTCGGGCAGCAGAGATGGCAATCTAGCGTGGTTGAAAAGAGAGCCTTGGATGTGAAACTGTAATTAGTAATTAATTAGTCAGATACAACAATGTCCATTTAAAAGTTGTTGTAACCAACTTTTTGGGCATTTTTTCATCACTTTTTGTTTGGGCCCAACTTCCTTCTGAGTGGCATTATGGGAGGTGAAGCTTGGGCAGATTGTGCGACTACCCCTAATTCTTGAAGCACTCACGAACCAGTTCCAAAATCAGCATAAGGCCTTAGGCTTGTGATGGCGGTCCATTCACCGAAGCGGCAGCTGAGCCCCAGGTTTGAACCCGGTGTGGGAGCATGGCAACGTGGTAGATTTGTTGGTCTACGAGCCGCAGCAAAAGGCTCGCATCTCTGTCTTCGATAAGGACCCCGTGCCAAATGGCTGCTTACGTTGCACAGGTTGAGGCTAATAAACTAAGTCCAGGGTCAAGATTTTGAAGTTGAACACCATTCACAACCATTGACAGAGCTGGGGCATTTTGGGGCTATTTTCGATCTCACCCAACTTGAAATCCGCTGTTGCCAGGATCGCTTCAGCCAGGACGACTTGCTGGGAAATGCCAAAAGCATCCTCCTGGAGCCCTTTTTGCGCGCGAAGGTGCGAAGCTGCTCTGGGGCTTTCTGGTGAGTGTATGTTGGTATGTCACGTTGCCAGGTTGTAACTAAATGATGCTGAGCAATTGTGTTGCTGTTGCCGCCTTTTTCTTTTTTTGATGTTCTTGGTTACATTTAGTGGCAAAATTCATTGCTGCTCTTTTGGTTGCCACTTGGTGCAACTGTAGCACTTTGATGTTCACAGAGCCACTTCCAAAGATTCTTTCAGAGAGGGACCTGCAACAAAGATGGACTCTTGCACAGACAAACAATGAGTGTCCTACTCTGATGTCTGAGATCTTCAGTAGGGGCCACCCAGCTCAGGAGCCGCTGGATTTTGTCTTGCCATTGCAGCATCAAGGTGCGAAGCGATGGAAGTGGGAAGAGTCTAAGAAGGGGAGGACCACAGATGGGGCAATTTTGGAAAAACCATCCATTTATTGGGTTCTATCAGGCTCTATTCATTCTATTCCCGTATTCTGATGATTAAAATCAACTGAAATTCCCACATTCTGTTCTTCCATCAGTTTTCTCCCATTTCTGTTGGTCAAAACTTCCAGTTTTCTCTGTAAATGGGCTGCTGTGCCATGGCCAGGTAAAGCAGCTGGGACACTGACCATCAGCTGCCGTTGGTTCGAGCTAAGTTCGCAGGCGCCACGGAGCTTCCCCAGTGCAGTGGCGCGAGGACCTTCGCAGCTGCTGTTGGTGGTGAAGCTGAGTGGTGCCGTGGTGGCCACGGATGGATCGAAATCAAGTGAATGGGGAGTTATGGCTGGTTCATATCATTGAACAAGCAAGGGAGGTACATTTTTACATATTTTTACTGGTTGATCTCCCCAATGATATCCCCTCCTACAATCATTTTTTAATCATCATCACCCGCCCTCTAGTGGCATAAACACCTCATCAATCGAAACTGTGGCGGAATCTATTGGATCGAGTCGTGAATGGGGGCATGTTGCAGGGGATTTGATTTTAGGGGGATTGACCGGGCTGGAAAGGATGGGAGTTGAGTAGTTGAGAATGGGAGAGGGGTGCTGCAAAAGATGAGGAGGTGAAATACAGGAACGGCAAGAATATGAGCGTATGCTCCTGAAAAAAGCAGGAATGAGAACATTTGTGGGTGACGCTTCTAGGAAGAGCAGCTGCTGAAATCCATGGCTCGGGTTTTACCAAATTTTGCAGAAGGCACAGGGTCAGAACAAACTTTCTATGTGTGGGACATTGACCCGGGTACCCCAACAACCAAATGATCTGTGCTGGCAACTCAGGCATTTACGACCTGCCGCAGAGCTACAAGCCGCCGTTTCAGGTGAACATCGCCTGCCACGACCATCGCATGCAGTCCAATAAGAGCTCCCCTCCAGGTGGGGTGGTGATGGGAACTGGGGCGAACTGGGCAGAGCACTTGGCAGGTCCAAAGCTTACTTCGGTGTTGACAACTTTGTTTCACATCCTATGAGCACACGGATATAAAGTGGGTTTTCTGATAAGCACACAGACAAAAGATTTCCCCTCTCACTTGAACAGGTCATTCCCGTCTATTACGCAGCATTATTGATCCAAAATTTCCCGTGGCATTTGTGGCATTTATGAACACCGCTATTTACCGAACCACAATATTCTTCAGTAACTTCCAAGAAGATAGAAGAGTAATTCACCATTATCCTCGGATTTTACTTGTCTGTCCGACTAATTCTCCCTTTAGGTGTTGCTATGAGCCTGACTGGCTCGCCGCAGAGGTCAGATCCGGCCCGTGGCTGATGAAGTGGCGGACATAGCGCGGCGCCTTCAGCGGGCCAAGCACAGCTTGCAAGACATCTCGGAAATCACCGGTTTGGAGCGGGATGGGCGGGGCTGAGCTGCATCCAACAGTCAGGAAGTGGTTGATATTGATATCTATATACATAATTAATATGTATATCTATAGCAACCCTCTAAAAGATTTAAAGCATCGGCATAGAAAAGGAAAATCCTTATGAAATAACGGCAAATCACTTTTCATTTTTTGCGGGTTGTTACCGTATATAACAGAACCTAAATGGACAAACATTGTCGGCTCAGCATCGATTGTTAGCAGGCTGCGAATGCACATCCAAGTCGACCATGAGGGGAAGAGTTGGGAGCGCATGGCCAGGAAAAGAGAATGCGCGTGAATGTGGATAAACCAAACACAGATTCACCAAAAAAGATAGGGATGGGTGTGGCAATGATGTGGCAATTATTGTATATATCTTTTTTTTTTTGGTGGAAGTCATGGGAATATGACGACTGCCCCAGGAGCCGCAGGCGGTGAAGCTGGCGGTGGCACAAGACTGCTCTGAAAGCTTCGCCAAAGCACGGGAGGAGGCGCTGAAGGAAATGAGCGCCACCCATCCGGAATTTCAACAGATCCTCTACAAGCCACCTGGCTGCCATTGGAATGGGATGGCTAGAAAACGAAGGAACATGAATCTGGTGGCGTGGTGCTGGATCGACTTTTCTACCTTTTCTTTTTTGGGGGCTGGTGACCACAAACCGAGCATCACAATGTAGAGTTGGAGACGAGGGCATTGGCCTTGGAAGTGCTGGATATAGAGCTATTCCAGTCCTGGCCAATGGCTGCAGGTTGTTACCATGGACTACGCCAGTGAGTCAAGCGAATGTCGTTCTGACTCTGGTGGATCGCTCGGATAAGCCCATCAGCAAACCCATTACGACGCTGGGAACCAGTCTGTTGGTTCGATGCTGTTGAGGGTGCTAAGGGTATGTTTGAATGTTATGTTGCCATAGTTGAAATCGGGCGTTGCTTCATTCATGGATTTTGGGTACATGACGCGCAGATTTTCGGTTTCCCAGAGTTGTCGAATGCATTTGAGGCATCACTATCAAACAATAGCTGAAGAGAGCTTGAATACCCTCTCCAGCAATCAAAGTCAAACTTTGAGACTCAGGGGCTCCAGCTGTAGGTTATTGGTTCAGAGGCTTTAGGGAACCGCCACTTTCGATCCACAGCCATGCAGCCCAGGAAGCCGCTGTCCGCTGCAGTGGGCTCGCACATTGAAGGCGGCTTTGCACTGAATGGCGGTGGCACGTTGAACGCAAAGATCAGCACCACCTGGCTGGTCCTTCCTAACTGAGCTGCGCGCGCGAAAAGGACTGCTTTGGAGATGTGAGGAGCATGTCAGATATGAGTGTGTCGAAAATGGGGTATTCCTCCAAATGGCACTTTTACTAAGGAGAATGATCAACCATGGGATTTTGGGGCACCATATGTTCAGGCAAATCCATGTGCCTAATTCCTAGGAAAACCTCACACAACGGCAGGGGCTAACCAATTGCGGGAGATGTTGGGATATCCCAGGCTCAGGAGGGTATCATACCCACGTGGGATCATCACAAATGGAGTGCGCCAGAGATCTTTCCCTCATTCCCCATGTGCACCCAGCCACTCGTTGTAGCTTGAGCAACTTGAGGCTTGGAGGCCTCGCGCCGGCGGCCAGATGCTGGAAATATGTCAAGAGAACTGATGAAGACATGGACACTAATTGCTTTCTACATACTCTGGATCTTTCTGGATGATATGACGTCATATGACTGTGTCTTAGTGGGGTTAGTATCAGTTGCAGCTTCACTTTCTACGGATTATGGCAGGGTAGTCGCATCATTTCATAGGTGTCATAGGCAAGTGGTGTAATGACCTCCGGTCTGCGGCTAAAAATGGACACTATGTAACCAGGTTTTGGCGGGTGGCATAAAGGTTGAGAGAACATCATGTTTGGATTGGTCAAACCATGTTCAACCATTTTTGCGTTGGTAACCAATGTACTGCTGCACATCGACAATGATCCTATGTTTTTGGGATGGCATTCTCAAATAGCGGCAAACACATGCTATAATGAAGCCATTGGAGGTTTAGCCCAATTTTTTGTGCCCTTTTTATTCAAGATCTGCGAACCGACAGGCAGCAATTGCCTCCTGCGAAGCTGCGCTGGCGAAGCTTCGTGAGGTGCGAAAGATGCTTTTTTTTTTTTTGTGGCCCGGTGTCACGAAGCAAAAATGGGGGGGACACCGTAACCGACCATAACATTGCATTTTTTAGGGCTTATCGGGAAAATGACAACCAACCATCAATGAGGTACAGTACCCATAGTTTCACCAGCAACATAATATAGTTGAATGCAAGTTGGATTGATTTGGCGTAGTATTTTTGGCCACGGCTGTAGTATGACCCCAGAAAAAGGGGACAAGAGCTACCAACATGCGGATATACTGTACAACCAATGATGCCGTAGAATTTGCGCGACACGACTGTTCAAAGGTGTGCTGTCGGAATCTCAAATTCCAGTGCCTCCATTTGTCCAGCATGGGGGGTTGACTGGCTTAAATTTCACAACATAGATAGGGAATGATGGGGACCGGGTTGGGTCAAAACATTTACATACATATACATACATATACTACATTATACTATATACCGTATTTGTGAGGCGGACCATCCATTTACCCTATCAGCATGAGACCAGCCGCGCCACAGGCATGAACGGCCATCTCATGAGCGGCAGCTTCTCACCGCTGGTGACGGCCGTGGTCCGGTGAAAAAAAGAGCTGCCGCCCTGCCATCGCGGCCGAAAACGTCGACTGCTCCTGTTCCCCGGAAGCTGAGACCGGCGCATTTTTGGGCCAAAAGCTGAAGCCAAGACATAGTATGCACATGCCATAGATGCCATCGAACGACCTGAGCGGAAGCTTATTCGCACCATGGCCAGGCAAACAGCAGATGTGACCCTTGTCGGGGAGATTCAATGATCAGGTAACGTCACATGGGTTGGTCGCAACATGGAGGATACACGGAGCCAAACTTCCAAGAACAGTGGGAAAACACTGATCAATTCTAGGGGCGCTCCATTTTTGAGGAAACCCATGTGACCATGAGCCTAGCACCACTGAGACCATAGAATATATAGAAGTCCAGTGGCCTCATGCGCCAGTAGCGTAGGGATGGTGAGCCATGGGGTTGGCGGGCATTGCTCCAGCAGTGGTGGCAGCTATCGCCTTTGGTGTGCAGTATGTCCCTGTGAAGAAGTACAAGCCTCTTGGCCTATTTGTATATCGCGTTGTGCAGAATATCTGGATGAAATAGAACAACCTCACCAGGACCTCACTTGTAAGGGGAATCATGACCAAAACACCTTATTTCAGACTGGTGAAGTATTGTGTTGTGGCCACATGGTGTATTCTATCTCCATATCTCAAGGATGTGTGGTCATGAAATTGTAAAGTGAGAGAGAACTCCAGTCAATGCAGAGCAATTCGGCGCCTAGAGAGCCATTCCCGCCCGTGGAAAACGCCAGGATTTATGATGGAACCACTTTTCAGCAGCTTGCCAGCACCTGAGCACACTTTCATGACAAGCAGACCATGCTTTCGGAGGAAGTCTGCCGGCAATGGGTGCAAAGGGCTCAGTATGTCCTCGTATTGCTTGGCTGGCCGTTGGTATTTTGGGGAGCATCCGGATGGCTCCTTGAATGGATCGCTCTCTTGAGCTATCCATGAAACACACTTTGGGCCCTGGGATCTGATATGATCCACTCATCTAATCTTTTTCTCTCCCATAGTCTGCTTCATGGCCCCATCTCAGGTGGTTCATGTGCTCGGGTATCCTGTTCGTGGGGCTCCTTGCCGCCCTGCTGGATGGGGACCTGCAGCTGGGTGTTCCACCGAAGGTGGTGATGGGTGGGGCCCTCTGGGCCTTCTCCAACTTTGTCCCTTGGTCGAAGTGTTGGCGCAATGTAGTACCGGTGGTGTCACGGGGACAAGCCATGCAGATGTACAGAGTCAGCATGAAAAAAGGAAGTGAGTTCTTGATAAAGTGCAGTCTTTGAGCCTTCGGATGTGAGTGGGCCCGGTGGCACACTCACCAGCCCAACCCTTCCCATTACCCCAATTGCGGGGCAGAAACTTGAGGCTGTTCTGCCCTTGGTGAAGTTGCTGGGTATTGGACTGGGTTTCTCCCTGTACCATTTCCAGAACATGATTGTAGGCACGGACAGGGCATGGTGCATGGTAGTGAGCCACAGATGTTGCCACCTGGATGGTTTTCAAGATGCTGGGCGCCTTTGCAGGCTACGTGGTGGGTCGAAATGGCTTCTTTGGGGTCCCAAGCTTGCAAGCAGCATTTCCAGGCAGCTCCTTGGCCAGGATCATGCGATGGTGGTTGTTCTTCTTTTTTCTCCGGTTCAGATTCCAACAGCAACTGCCTGCCAATCAGAATGCTAATGTTCCTTTTTGGTTGGTTACTCCGCCTCTTCGAAGCACTTTCGAAGCTGGGTGGGAAATATGATCAAGTCGAATGGCTCCAAGGCCTCTACATTTGTGACCTTGGCTGCGGGCTGATCTTGGTCTCTTTTGCCAACAGCTCAGGGGGTCAATGAACCGTTAATCAATTTGATGGTTTGGTTTGGTTGCTGCTGGCCACTTCAGACTAAACACATGTGCAACACACACACACACATATATACATATATATATATATATATACATATACACATGTAGCGCATATATGTACATATACTAATTAACTATATATATATATATGTATGTATATTTCCCTACATTTTCTTAGTCACCTGTATGCCATGGAATCTACTTCTGGATAATTTGAGTTGGGGATTCCACCCCACACCAGCGGCAATTACATCAGTTGTGAGAATTTCATAGTTGTGAATTTTGAATGTTCATCAGACCCTAGGTGCCATCAATACCATTCCAACTAGCCGTAACTAGCCAGCTGAGGTTGCCCTCCTCCTAGTGGAAGGCAAAGGCAGCCAGAACCAGAGGGAACAGAGCGACTCCAAAGGCCCTGAGCCAACGGTACCTGGGCCCATTCGAAGATCCATGGCATGTCCCGAAATTCGGGGACCTAACATGTAGGGAATTTAGTGGTTATACAGTATAGGTACTCCCTCGTTTTTGGACCCGGATGTAAGTGGAAGATATGCCACAGATGTTTCAGTTTTGGATGTTCTTCAGGTTCATGGCAAAAGCCGGATTGATGAGCAGGACGATAAGGATGCAGCTGGTGACAGGCCACGCACATCCCTCACCTTGGTTGAGAGTACACATGGGTCAGCGTCGAAACATTTTAAACGTCAACCGCTTGGCAACCTGCAACGATTCTGTTTGCAGAATGCCACAGAAGTATACATTCAAAGGCACATTCAATTACATACGTTCAAGCTGGCCACGCAAGATGCAACTCAAGCTTGATGCACCGATGACATCAAGATGACTCCGCCCCAAAGCAGGGGCGTCTCCAATCATCTCGCTGTCCTGGACCAGGAATTTGCACCTACTGGAGTCCAGCGCGTTTTCCGCCTTCGCTTTGGAGGAAGAACAGCTGGAGGACCAACAGTTGAGAACTGGTGAAAATTCCTGGGTGGTTTATGGATACGTGTATATACAAGGGTATATACATATACGGGCGTATATATATCTATATATATATATATATGTATGTATACATACACAACAAGGCATATACGCACAACAAACCTAACATCACACAACATTGCGCATCTACTGCACATGACATTTCATTACATTGCATCTTTGTTGGATGGTGCTGGCTCACGGTTGATTGGATTGACTGGCCTGGGAAATCCTGGATCCACAGCGCTCCATTGGCTCAGAAGAGGGTGAGGCTTGAATTAAAGATGCAGTTGCTAGTGGGATGGCTGCGCTCTACCAGTGATTCTGATATCAACCAGCACAAAGGATGGCAGATAGGGCTTGGCAACCTAAAGTGCCATTGAGGAGCAGTTTTAAGTATTGATCATATTTTTTCTTGGCATAGTAAGTGATATTACATCCATAGTTTCTTGGTATTTTATGTTGGCTTTATGCCAGTCTTGGTGGCAAAAAAACATCCCCCAAAAACCGACACTGACTGATGCCCGCCTCCAACCTGAGACGTGTCAGGAGCCGCAAAGTCCAGAGACTGAGGCGCCCCCCGAAGTTGAGTCCGAGACGAGGACCGCGTTGTTGGAGATGTGTTCAGGTGTGGAAAATATCAACATATCCCATAGAGGGGACCAAACAAGTTTGGTTGACACCACCACTTTTTGTTGATGTTGTATGGTTAGTGTCAGGCATTTTTCACCGAACATGGTGAAGAAAGATGCGGAGAGAGGCAACGTGTTCGAGCAGATTCACAATGTTTGGAGAGGGAGAGATGGCAGAGATAGAGATAGAGAACCATTATCTTGAAAAGGTTGTGTGATTTCCATTTGAGCAGTGTTCAAAACCAC
Organism: Symbiodinium sp. clade C Y103; assembly: GCA_003297045.1. Lineage (NCBI taxonomy): Eukaryota > Dinophyceae > Suessiales > Symbiodiniaceae > Cladocopium > Cladocopium sp. clade C. Next base: position 13,428 of record BGPT01003354.1, on the reverse strand, counting down.
TGTTGCTTGATGCTTTTAGGGGGTTACACTACCCAATATGTTGAGGATTATCATAATCCATTCGGGAAATCTTTATTATATAAACTCAGTATAGTGGAATGATGTTGCGCAAGAGTGACACCTGTTTTGTCAGGAAGCCTTGTCGCAACTGCGCTCTGGGTGTTCTTCTGGCGCGGTGGAATGGTTTGCATATGTTGGGATATCGTGAAGGGACGGTCATTGCTAATCACTGCATCACTTTTCAAAATGACATAATAGTACAACTGCCAATTGGGGTGCGTTCTTAAAATGGAGGGTCCCCCAAAACCAAAAAAAACCATAGGTTTCCATACTAGAATGGTCGAATGACTTGGATGAATTGGGTGTACCCCCATGACTTAGGAACGCCCCAATGATATCAGGCCGTTGTGGCCGGCACCCTGGCGGGTGTGCAGAGTGTGCCGGCTACGTTATACAACTTGGAGCCTTGGTGATGGTGTTTTTTGGGTCCCTGGCTACCTGGCTAGCTGGAGATAAGATGTGCTGTGTGGCTGTGACATGCCGTGACTCGAATTTTGCCGAAGTGGGATGATGTGGCATGATGTGAGACCAATCACGACACTGTGAGGCAACCTCGCCAAGGCGATTTCCAGCATTTCTGCAGTCAGAACCACCCTGAACCCATTTTTTGCCAAGGAGCATCCGGAGTATCCATCCACTGCGGTCGTTTTTCCACAGTGCGTCGGTGTTTGGTTTGCATCAACAGCAACTCGACTGGGAAGATAGCATGTTGCTACTGTAAGTGCTGGAAACGTCTGTTACGGTGAAACTCGTTGGTTTGCATATTCTGCTCATGGTGATGCATTTCCGTGTTCAATTCTTGGCCTCTACTCTTTTTTTTGGCGGAGAGTGACAATGTTGCTCAAATTTCATCAACATTTTCCTCAGGGATCACCGCAAGAGAATCAGGATGGTGGTCCTGCCAAACCATTTAGATCTTCTGTCAAATCTTCCACATGAATGGAAGGCCCAGTTCTCTGATTTGATTGTCCCTGCCTTGAGCGTCCGTTCCCCTAGATGTCCCAACCGAGGGCATCTACCTCCTCTACAGCGGCTACGCGCAAGTGCGCCGTAAGCCTGTGCAGCACGCGGTGATCCGGCCCGCCTTTGTCAGTGGCTGCATCTGGTCAGTCGGATTTCTCTTCATGATCAAAGGGATCCATGAGCTCCTTGGCTCAATCTGCTGTGCCAGACTTCAGTTTTGGGCCATTTGGGCAGTTCTCAGACCAGAATTTCAACCCAAGGCTTCTTAAACAGTTGCGTTTGCTCCAGTGGCACCACGTTGGCCCAACGTGGCAGGTTGGGCTTTGCGGTTGGCTACACCCTGGATGCGGTGGGACCCATCATCATCGCCAGCATCGTCTCCATCTGTTGGTTCAAAGAAATCACTGGGCGACGTCAGCTGATGCGGCTGGGATGGAAATTTTTAATGGGCTGCAGCTGGGAATGATGCGACTAGTGAGGCAAAATTTAAGACTCAGGGGATCAGGGCTGTTGGTCATGTTTTAGCCTTAACTCTGAACCCTCCAGTTTGAGGTACCCCAACTTTGACTCATACGCAGCTGATGAATGGATGGGCTTAGCTTCCCTCCTTGGATCACAGGAATCTTGTCTGTCTTGCTACCTCCCTGGAGGTGCAAAAAAAAACACAACCAATGAGGATCAATGAAGCCTGATCAGGAGATTATGAACCGCCATCCACCCTTGATAGTGGCATATTGGGTGTTTTTTTTTGAGAGGGAACTGGAGGGTTTCCATTGTCCCTCAGTCCTGAGGATCTACTGGACTGCCGAAGCCCTCCAGTTGCTGGGTGTGATTCTCATCACTGCGTTCAGCAAGCAATGACTTTCGAGCTTTGCCAGCTCTTGGGTGGGCGGTCACAGCGCAGGGAAAAGAGCGCCTCACATCGCGAGGATGTGAGCAGGCGCCTTTATCTCACACCCAGATTTTAATCTTGAGGGGCCGCAATGCGGCTCCAATCCAAACCTCGCTGGGTGGGAATCAGTAGGAACTCTCAGTTTTCATCACATGACCACCGGTGTTGAACATATTTTGAGCTTCCAACTGCCCCAACGACACAGACATGGCCTGGTTGGAAAACGTTGCGAGTTCCATATCATGAATAGCCCCAATACACCCATATCATTGGTCGAGTCTATACATTCCCTTTGCTTGTCAATTAAGTGGATCACATGCCAGGCGATAATTGGGTCGCTATTTGCTTAATGATTGATGATGGTTGATAGTTGATAAATAGTCCAATTTCAATTCCGGTGGGTTGTGGTATTTGTACATTGCTGTTGCCTGCGGAGGAGATTTAACTGCACGGCCGGCTCAGCTTTTCGTTTCTTTTGACGAAACGGCTGATTTCCCACAGCTTTTAGCCTGCCAAGCAGTTTCCAAAGTCAAGCTGCGTCGAGAGATGGAGAGTTGTGGTGGATGATAAGCAAACTTGGCTATTTAATGCTATTTATGTTTTTGCTATTGCACATTTCTTTCATACCGATAAGCATGGATCGGTCTTTGTTGTTGCTTTTTGGTGACTGCTAGAGCTCTTCAGCTCTGGATGCTGCATGATGCTGCCATGGCACCAAAGACTCAGCAGTTATGGGAAAAGCTGATGACTGCTGGCTGGATGCCTTAGATATGTGAGTTGAGACATTTGTGTTTGTTTGGAATTGGGGTATATCACCCCACAAATGGCCATGAAAAATCGGGAAAATGATGATCATCCATTGGAATTGGGGATGTCCCATTTGGAGACAGATTCATTTGGAGCTTTCAAGTGCAGCAACCAATGAAGGGATTTACCATACCTTGCCAGTCATAATTTGTAGCATTGCAAGTTACCTGCCTCCAATTAATTAGCCAGGACAAATTTGGACTGGTTCCACTTGGGGCATCCCGTTGAACAACATTTCCTGGTGGTTTCATTCATATTTTTCCATTTCCATCCCTCCCTGGGATGATGACCCCAATGGCTGTCCTGTTTTTCAGGGGGGTGGCCACTGTCTTGCTTCGTTCCAATCCCTCATTGGTTGATCTCCCCACGCCAAAGACCGGTTCCATTCCCATGTTTCATGAGTTGAAGCAGTTTGCACCGCTCCATTGGCTGGATGGCGGTGGGGCAACGCCTGTCTAGGTGCAACGCCGATCTCAGAGGTCTCTGCTGTGTCGCTGCTATGGCGCGGTGGCTGCTGCCAGCACTGCTGGGCTCGGCGTTGGGGTTGGAGCCTTTTCCCACACCACCGGAGCAGACTGCTGAGCAGATCAGTGCCTGAAACTGATGGGATTGGAAGGCGCAGGGCACCATGACGGGCATCCAGTACTTCCTATTTGGATGGTGTAACTTTTGATTCTACGCGACTCCGGGAAAAACTCAAGCAAGTGGGAATCACAGCTATAAATCTATATTACTCCATTGTATCAGGGGGCAATTGATTGCAGGTGTAAAGTTGCAGCAAGCAGCTTCATTGATTGGGAAGTTGTAGCTACTCACTTGTGCAGGATATGGCATTCTGCAAGGACATTCCTACAGCCTAGTCATTGCAAAGGGGATGACTGCCGTTTTTGTTGTAAAGGCCAATTGCTGAGTGGAATAGAGCAAAGTGAAATTCTTGAGATACAGGCCTAGGAACCGGACATCATGGGATATGATCGGACCACTCCCAGGCTCGGATGAGGGAAGCCCGGAAATCCTTAGTTTGATGGTGAAAACCTATATATGGGTTTCTCTTCATCGTGTCCCTCAAACAAAATCCATTATTTGGTTGGTGGTTTCATTTGAGCCAGTGGCTCAACTCCTGCCACCCAAAACATCGGCTCCTTCTCCAGGGCGATAACGAGATCTGAGGCAACTTCCAGGGCATCCGTGCCAGGGCCAAGGATGCCAGCTTGGCAGCTACACCTCAGGCAGGGGATGCCGCTGCGAGCGTGAAACAACTGGATGGTTGGGAGGGAACTTTCCGTCCCTTTTTCTTGTGTTGGAGACATGATATAAGGTTAATAGAGCGGGAATCATTTGTCACTTTTTCAAATACTTTTTTCTTAAATGTGTTCCTTTCCGTGAGTGGCAGATGGAGCAGGATGATCCAGGGATCTCAAAAGCTTCGTGGAACAGAAGCCACATACAGATTGGCCCCAATCCTCTTGGAATGGGACGCAAGTTTTTGACAGGCGGGCCTAATTTTCAAGTTTGCGCCTCAGCACGAGGAGTTTCCCAGCGTGGGATTTTCCCCAGGTCTTGGCATACTTCAATTCGCAGCCCTTTCGCGGCATGCTGAAAGACTGCTGCCCAAAAATTGCAGACCTGCCAGCCGAGGACAGCAAGGGACCAAGGTGAAGGGGTGCTGGTTGTTGAACTTGCTTGCTGACAGATTTTTCCCTCTCCGTTGTTCTATATAATTGTAGTCAGTGCAATTTTGTTGGGTATTAACTCGCGGAAGGGTATGCAGCTACAGCTATCCGTCCCAGGAGCTGCTGAGACGCTACCGGGCAGAAGCGCAAGTGGCTGAGCTGGCCCATGTGACTTTGGCATTGATGAAGCCATGAAACCATGGTGATCCAAGATTCCTCCCCCGCATTGTGCCATACTGTAGCTGGATTTGTATTCAACTTTTTTTGGGTCAAACTTTCTCAGGCGTGCCTTCTTTTTTCCTATTTACCAGCCGGACGTTTGTGTTTTCATGGTTTTATTCTTGAGGCCAACGATTAAATCAAGCGATTTGCCTGGGTTCGTGAAGAGGAATTTGCAACCTTTTCGGCTGTTTGGTTTAAAGTTTAAACTATATATTAATTTATTATATATTATTGAATAAGATTCCTTCAGTCGTGGGGGACCAGTAGGGTAGTGACGGGTAGTAGCACCCTCAAAGAGGGCAGACACGTTTCTTTGAAGATGATGCAGTTTGAGATGCATTTGTTTCGGGGGCGTATTTGCACCTGTCCCTTTCTTTTGACGCGCCACTGTCAATAACCTCTTGAGACCAAGGATATGCACGGGCAGGATTTGAACGAACGGGTTTGTTTGAAAATGGCCCATCCCCATGCGTCATGGTCAACCATCATTTCCCTTAGAATGAGATTGTCATTCTGGGGAACCCTCTGATCTTCGACAAGCAGATGTTCTCCATTTTCCTGTCATTTGACTTACACACATGGAGTATTGGCTCTATTGGCTCAGATGGAGGCATTGACAAATTGACCCAGGCGCTTCCGGCCCAGATGAAGGACATTTTTTCAGACGTCACGGTGAAGGAGGTCGTCAGGGTGCAGGGTATCCAACCATATCCAACCTCTCAGTGGGAAATCCTCATATTTCACGGGAACATAAGGAACATATGGGAACATCATCTTTAAATCGAGGATATTTCTGGATTTTCCGTTGCAGATCATGCTACGTCTCACTCCATGGCGCAGGTTGGGGAGATGTCTTGGTTTCCCAACGAGTTCCAGGTGGCGTTGATTCATCACAGGCCTCCGGCCGAGGGTCAAGCGATGGAAGTGGCATACCACGGCATACCTCAGCACCCACAGAAATCTGTAGTTGGAGAATGTTTTGGAAATGGCATGCAGTCCCAGGAGCCCAGGAGCTCAATCGATGAAACAGTTTTGGTGGAATTATGGGCCTGAGTCATCTCAATTTCCCCAAGCCCCAGCTGTAATCCCAGTTTCCGGGGTTAAGATGGCGGGCCCCAGAACTCAGAACCAACCAGACCGTTCTTTCTTCTCGCAGGAACTTGTCCGATGGGGCTTCGCCAGTCAATGATGCCGCGCAGAAGGCGCCAAAATGAACAGATCCGCTACATGTTGCCAGGGTTTCTTGTTTCTCCATGGGGGAATGAGTAGCTTGCACATCAGACCAATCCCATTTTTTTGGTGCTTTTCCTTAAAGTTTTCGAGGGTGAGTTCCCGAGTGCCTCAGCTTCAACCCTCGTTATCTCTCAGGACATCTTTGGCTGCAAGCCCTTCGCTGAGCGTGAGCCCACGTGGTCCGAAGTCGCCAACCGTTTGATCTACATTGCGCCCTGTGACCGCATGGACCTGGTCGACCTGGGATGGGATGAATCGGGATGAAGTGGTGAAGGCCAATGGTTCCCCATAGCTTTTCCCACCAGTGTCACGAACGATCAACCCATCAAACGGAATCTTCTCAAAAAAGACGATGAAGACACACATTTACACCAAGTACTATCAATTTTAGTTATTTTCATGTGAAAGGCTTTGGATTCCTGCCCTGAACTTACTCATCCCTGGTGATGCATGCTCCAGGCACAACATGAGGCGCCTGGACTCGGGTTCTGAGCCATTTTTTGGGGACTTCACAGTGGTCTTTAACAGCCACTTGGCTAAGGGTGGGGCTGCCTGGATGCATATTATATCTGTATATATACACATATTTTTCATTCCACTCTGCTCGAGACACTCTGTGATGTCGCCTGCATGCATCAACCATTCCAAAAGTTGGGTTTCCTTCGTTCCAAATTTGCCCCCTTATCAGTTCGTCCCTTTGGACGCCTACTCAGATGGATGGTTGGATGGATAGATAGATTTGATGGATGGATGGATGAACGGATGTATTGATGGATGGATTAATGGATCAATGGATAGATGGATAGATGAATAGATGGATGAAAAGATGCATAGAGGGGTAGATGGATGGATGGGTGGATGGATAGGTAGATAGATAAAGACGATAGATATAGACATAGATCTAGGAATAGATGTAGATATTTAATATATACACAGTAGAGCTAGATACAGGTATAGATATAAATATAAATATAGCCAGATATAGATATAGCTGTAGATATAGATTTAGATATTTATAAATACAGATATAGATGTGGATATAGATATAGGTGTAGAGAGAAATCGATGTAGGAATGAATGCAGAGACATATGCATATAGATATAGATAAAGACATAGACATAGACATATAGAGATATAGAGATACAGAGATATAGATATATATCTCTATCTCCATCTCCATCTCTCTATCTCTATCTCCATCTCCATCTCTCTATCTCTATCCCTATCTCTATCTCTATCTCTATCTATCTATCTATTTATCTATCTATTTATCTATCTATTTATCTATCTATTTATCTATCTATTTATCTATCTATTTATCTATCTATTTATCTATCTATTTATCTATCTATTTATCTATCTATTTATCTATCTATTTATCTATCTATTTATCTATTTATCTATCTATTTATCTATCTCTATTTCTATCTATCTATCTATCTATCTTTCTTTCTATATCTATTTCTATATCTATATCTATCTCTATCTCTATCTAGTTCTCTATCTCTACCTCTATCTCTATCTCTATCTATCTATCTCTATCTCTATCTCTATCTATCTATCTATCTCTATTTCTATCTCTATTTCTATCTCTATTTCTATCTCTATTTCTATCTCTATTTCTATCTCTATTTCTATCTCTATTTCTATCTCTATTTCTATCTCTATTTCTATCTCTATTTCTATCTCTATTTCTATCTCTATTTCTATCTCTATTTCNCTATCTCTATCTATCTCTATCTATCTCTATCTATCTCTATCTATCTCTATCTATCTCTATCTATCTCTATCTATCTCTATCTATCTATCTATCTCTATCTATCTATCTTTCTTTATTTCTTTCTTTTCTTTGAATAAGTAAACAAATAGATAAATAGATAAATAAATAAATAAATAACAAAAAAAATATCGGATAGGTCGGTCTTTCTGTACATGCACCTCCGAAATTTGCGGTGTCAAGGCACTCACGTGAAGGACAGCGTGGTCATTGCCCCCTATGACACTGGCTTGTATGAAATGGTGTGTTGCTGGGCCGACTTTGGATGGCTCAAAGGTACGATTTACCCACGTTTCGCTTGATTCTTGAAGGTGGATGAAGGTAGTAAATAATCTATTCTGGTCCATCCACTTTCTGTTGGGTATTTTGCGCCCTGCACTGCTTTGGGTCAGTCTCCAGGTGCTTAAGAACTTCAGAATTTCAAACTGATAAGATCCAATGCGCAGGAAGTCATCGCCTTTCCAGGGATCCCAGCCAAAAACCATGACCCTGCAACCTCCAGGAGCCAGTGCAACCCCAACGCCCAGGTTTTAACCCCCACATGAAATTGCCTGGAGATTTGAATCGATCCATGCTGCCGCCCCTCAACTGCAGCGCCTGGCCCAAATCGCTACCTGTGGGCATCTTGGCTGCTGGGGGCTGTTGGGGGCAGATGGGGACCTGAAAGAATTGAAGGGAATCTGTTGTATTTGGGACATGAAATTTGACCCCTGCTGATGTGAGCAGCATCTTCTGTGAATGTTTGAGGTGGACCTGCATGGCATTTTTTATGCATTTTTCAGGTGGACCTGCTTGCCATGCACGGCTCAGGTACGCTGGATTATCTCGACCATTTAATTCTGCCGAACCTTGCCGTGCCTCAGCATTTCATGACTTGCGGCAGGGTCGATAGCCCAGTGGGCCGGTGGGCGCACTGATCATCCACGTTTTTTCACCTCTTTCCAATCTGAGCGCCTTTTGGCTGGTACTACTCGGACCTTTTGTCCAGAGGGTACGGGGCATGTTCCCGACCTTTTTTCGTTTTCACAATTAGAAAGGGGAACATGAGATACTTGCGGGAATTTGCGGGATCATCTTCCATGTCTCATGTCGCGGAGGAGAAGAAATCATTTTTTCCCTGTGGACTTTCACCTAAATCTTGACCTGCTCGCCTTTCAGGCTGCGGCGAACAGCACGAAGACAAACCGCACGATGCTGGACTCGGCGCGGGATTTGTATGTTCGCAGCAGCATGTCCGAGATCGACTACCAGGCAGCGACAGGGTCACAGGCCACAGGCGGCAAAGCTATGAACGGAATTGATGGATGGATACTGACCCGTGGCTGCAAAGAAAGGCAGAAAGGAAATGGAACAACTAATTAGATCAACAGATGGCTGGGCAAATCAAAGGGTCCTAAAATAAATAGGTGGAAAGACCAATGGATGCAGTCTCCAGCGCTCCAAAGCTGCCAGGATGTGCCAGCTTTGGGAATGCAGAACCTGGGCGACTACCTGGAATCTTGGAGCAAGGGGTGCCCAAGCAGAAACTCCAAGTTTCACATGAGGCCGAGAGCACGCATGTCAGAATAGAATGCATCGTTATATAACAGACAGATAGATAGATAGATAGATAGATAGATAGATAGATAGATAGATAGATAGATAGATAGATAGATAGATAGATAGATAAATAGATAGGCAGGCAGGCAGGCAGGAAGGCAGGCAGGCAGGCAGGCAGATAGATACACGCAGACAAAAAACGATAGATTAGATTAGATGTAGATTAGATTAGATGAGAGTAGAGTAGATTGATAGATACCTACGCACCACGTACATATGTGGTCATACATGTATATCCTCAATTTTCACCCTTCCCAGGGCTAGATATTTCCTACCTCCCCTGCCCAAGGAGTCGGATATTTTGGCGAATCCTCGTCTGCCTGAGGCGGACCGGCTGGTAAACTGGCCAGCCTCAGCAATAACATGATGGTTAGTTGGTAGGGAATTACCCCTCGCCCCTTGCCTTATTAAAAAACATGGAACCATGGGTTGTAATTCCAGGTCCCGAGAATGGCTCCTTTCGACAGGAACTTCGAATGACCCAGAATGGATCGGATACATTCCACTAGGGGTTCTTGGGGGATGTAGGGAGAAGGGATATGTTTCATCCAGATCTGAAAAGTCGCGGCCAAGATCGCCCCAACTGTTCCTTTCTTCGCTACTCTTCGTTGCCAGGCTGTGAAGTTTGGCATTGGCAGCTTTCCCACTCTCTTTGGCACTCAAGATGGACGTGATATGCAGGCCATCGCCAAGCGATTGCACTGGCCACTGCCACTGGGCCTTGCTGTGGTCATCCATCCTAGATACACTCCACTGACTCTACTGCTGACGGTTATGTGCCATGGTCCGAAATCAAAAATCATTCTATGTCTCAGAGCCACTAGCACTTTTCACTCCATCTGTCAGTTTCACCTATTGCATTCTGTAATCACTGCACCCTCCCAAGTAATCCCCAAATAGATTATACAATAGATGGAAGTGTCTCAATGCCTTGAGGGAGTAGAAATTCAATTTCGATCTTTTTTGAGAAAGTCAGGTTGGTTGGGCATGACATTCGTTTCCGCCCAGGTTTTGGTCCTTTGGCACCGGAGATCCCAGCGCGCAGGATCCCCACATGTGGCTGGGCTGATCAGAGGCCCCCCTGCCCCTGCAGTGAACCTTGCCATGTAAACTCCTTGCAGGTCCCCGCAGATAGAACAGTCCTTCCCAACTTGATCGAATTTTCATGGCGATTACATTTTCGCGCATCTTTTGAAGGTCCCCATCTGGTCCCCATCTGATCCAATCTGTTGGATTCTGGCATTTAAGGAAGCATGACATGTCCCCAAATGTTTGAGCCTCCCATGACATCATGAGGACCTTGGACCTGAAGCTCCCTGGCAACCTGCGCATCGCAGATCCGCAGAACATTGTGGTGACCACCAACGCCACGGTCACGTGGTGCACCGGGAGGACCCGGCTGAGGCGTTGGTGGATGTAGGAAATGACCATCCAGCAGATAAAGATGGTGAAGTAACGGTGAAGTATCATGAAGTATCCCAGGTTCTGATTTTTAACATGTGAGCTGCTCACTGAAAATAGGGAGAATCGTTTCAGGTTTTGCATCTTCGGCAGCCGTTCGGCAGCAAGGTTTGTAGGTCCAGGTTCGCAGACCGGTTTTGGCCAAGGTCAGGTAAGATCACCATCCATGCCTGCTATACACAGCATATCCTAACGGGGCTGGTGAGTCGATGGAAATGCATAGCGAGCGTCTCCATATTCATCTCCTTTGGTGAGCTTGATTATGTGTATGGGAAACAAATCACACATTGGTTTTCCCACAAGCAAATTCCATCAAATCAGCCATGTGATTTGGGCGGCCAACCATGTTGTTGGCTTGCTCGAGGTAAGTGGTTTGGCTTCCGAGACCTTTGAGAAGGTTTGGCAAGAAGCTGTAGAAGTGTGTCTTGGATTTGGTCAGGTCAAAATGGTGTCGAAATGGGTATGGGTCAAAATCTTCGTACTTTGGTTAATGTGACAGTTTCCGGCAAGTGCCGAAAACAAATGTGGATTTGACGCGCGAGATTTTGGGGTATGGGTACCCCCAAAACATGAATGATTTCGAGTTCCCTTTCCATGCGCCTGTGCATCACGTAGACATACCTCAAAGACGCAGTGAATTTGTGCCACTTTCGTTCGTCCAAGTAGATGTTTCGATATACAATATACACATGAGTGACCAATTTTGCAAGTCCGAAGTGGGGGCACCAGTTTGGGCCCATTTCCATTTCAGCCCGGTTCAACCTGGATGTTAGTTGATGGTTGTGAATGGCGCATGCAGGGGGAAGCCTTACACAGAGAACTTCATTTGTGAGCAAATGCAGCGAATCCCATTCTGCATGGTACTTTCCGATTCTTGTGTGACAGACTCGCCTAAACTATTTGACACCCCCGGTTTGCATGCCATGCCGGGGGATGACACAAGCCGTTTCGAATTGCTCGATCCAAATTTCCAATCTTTGGTGATTAAACGGATGGGACTGTGACAGACATTTTTGGGAAGTCAACAAGCAGGGCAACCAATCCAATCAAAATATGTTGGCTGGGGCTGCGAACCACCCGATACCTGGGAGTATAGGGGGGGTCGGTCAGTTTGGCATCCTGTCGGTGCTTCGTTTCTCAGGCGAGCTAAGCGCAATGCAACCAAGAAAGATGTTCACAAGCTGCTCGACCGAGGGTATCTGGCACTCGTGGTGTTTTCCTGGGATGATACTCGCTATCACACTGACAGGAGGAGGAGGTGTTGGACACGACTGGAGGAAAAAGGATGAGACCCAAATCACTAATGATGACTTCCTCAGATCCTGATTGTCCATATGATTTACATATATTTACATATGATATATAAGCGACATACATACACACACACATATAGATAGATAGATAGATAGATAGATAGATAGATAGATAGATAGATAGATAGATAGATAGATAGATAGATAGATAGATAGTCCCCCTGGAGTACGGAATTTCAAGAATCACCGCAAAAATGATCTAAATCTAAATAGGGAATATCTTTGAAAAATCCGTATTCTATCTACTCCAGGATGATTACATACTCATTAAGAGCTGGGAAGGGGGAACTACGTACTGTATGTACTATATGCACATGACATACGCACTGAATGTATATATATATATATATATGTATGTCATATCTCTCACACACACATATATTTATATTCTTATGTGTATATGCAAACACGCACACTCACACAGACACACACACACACACACACTTGAACAGAAGCATATATGTATGAATGTATGTACGTATGTACGTATGTACGTATGTACGTATGTACGTATGTACGTATGTACGTATGTACGTATGTACGTATGTACGTATGTACGTATGCACGTA
>BGPT01003353.1:6636-25924 GCA_003297045.1 Symbiodinium sp. clade C Y103 | reverse complement strand
TGCCACACAAAACGACTTTCGACACGTCTTGAAACACGTTGGAATGTCACGAAGTGCCACGCCTGCCACACGAAATAACGTTTCGACACGTCTGAAACGACAAAAAATGACCTCCTTTGCAGCTTCCCCCATAGGCACGGCCATAGCGTCCTCACGCGGACGGTTGCGAACGGTTGCGGACGGTTGCGAACGGTTGCGAACGGTTGCGCAACGTCTGGCGAACACACCCTCCACCCCCAAACCCCCAGAGTGAAACGGGAACCCTTGCTACGCATTCGGGAAAAATCCCAAAACTATTCCACACCCTTTTTCTAGGGCTCAGAAAACATTCCTGGCACCAACACGGCTTGGCCCAGGCTTGAAGGTGTCGCCGGCAGGATGTGCCCGCGGAATCAGGTGAGGAGCAACGTTGATATTGGATATCCTTTTTAGAAAAAAAAGAGAGAGAGAGGTATCCAAGATTAAATAATGGAATATATTTTATCAGAAATATTGGATATAAATGACCTGCTCAATATTGTATATATATATATATATTGTATATGCAATGTAGGAAATCTATATTGTACTTTTTTTGGGGGGGAGCTAGTGGGTGTTGCTGGTAACAGCGTCGGCTCATGTGTGTTTTGAGATTTAGGACATGGATGGATGGGAGCCAATACGGATGATGCGGGGCCCGCTGAGCCGCTGAGCTCACTTTTGAGGGGACGGGTTGATTCGTGATGGACCAGGGTAGGATTTCAGATCCATTTCTATACCAACACTCACTATGTCAATTCCGTCAAGGAAGGTATGACATTTCCTGGAAATCAGCAAAAAAAAACTTATGACCCTTTGGTAATTCTTCAATTCTTCACCGTAAAATTCTCCATACTTACATTCTTAGATCGTTTTCCTATGAACTGTGGCGGGCTTCAAACTGGCCACGTTAGTTTGCCAGATGGGGGCGCACTTGCCATCTCAAAACCAGTATCTCACTTGACCTCATCAGAAAGGATGGGTGCTCTGCAAAATGCCTGAACTTTGCCTGTTTACAGATGCTTTACCCTCTGGTGAACTAACATAGCTCTTGAAAATGGCCATAGAAATAGTGGATTTTACCAATAAACATGGTGATTTTCCATAGCTATGTAACAGTTTACCAGAGGGTACCTATCAAAATGGTGGTTCTCAATGGCCTTTTTGTTCAAAATACCAGTCTTTGAAGGTCAAGCCGGGGAACTCCTCCCCCACAGGCTGGTTTTTGAATGGATCCTCTTACATGTTTCTGGTGAAAGGTGGGAGCGGGTCAGCTAATTACAGTATATCATATATGTACATGTTTTACTATTAGATACTATAAATACATGTATATATATATATTCATGTGTATATATATATATATATATGTGCTGTATACATATGTTAAGTTATTTATGTAGTGCATATTTGCATGCAATGTATGTGTTTATTTGTATATATTTCTTATTAAATTGGATGAAACAGTCAAGTAAATGATATACTAGCACTTCGATACGCAAAATACATAAATACTAGTACAGTACATATAAATATGTAATTGCGGACGTGAGTCAATATGAAACTCTACTTCAGCGTCTTTTTAGGTTGCACTACTGCAAGTACTCAGCGCTTTTTGCTGAGAAACACGGGCTACCTGGGTCTGTGATTCTCCCAAACCATTACTATGAGCATACATTTCGCACGACTGGAACACTTCCACTCCTTTCCACTTGACGCGGACGTACACTCAATCATTGCCTGCCAGAGTTTTTGGCTCATGATTCTTGATGTCGAAGGTGGGAATTCTCATGCCACACTACCATATCGGATTTTCCAGCTTGCTAAATTCGGCCAAAGGTACATGTTCCTTATTATTCTTGCTTGGATGTTCGGACAGAGTTTATCTCAACCGATTGTTATCCATTCTTCCAGCGATGACATTGTGTCAAGCATTACACCCCACCAGATATGATGACCGTGGGAAGTGGGAAGCTCTAAAAATTGCCCGGTGTCCACTGGGCGTTTGCGCCGCTCCATGGCAATTTGCCCTGCAGATGGAGAGCAGTGCAGCTTTGAGCGTCCTGGTTTGTGTGAGCACTTTGCATGGTGAGTAACATGGATTTTATGGGATTTATGCTTATCAACAGAGATGTAACCAACATGAGTTTCATGGGATTGAGCCTCTTTGGTAGTGCTGTGGACAATTTCGAATTTGTAATTGAATTAGTGATGAAATGGACCATTTTCCATGGCTATGTTAGATTGCCATATGGGGTGTCCCCGTGGGAATTATTTTCCTTTCAACAAACTGGGATTGACCTTTTAATCATTGGAGGATCTACCAACAATCATGGGGATCAAACGAATGACTAATGGGATACATGATATGGATCTGTGCAGAAATGGGGTATGCCCCAGTTTATGGTTGTTTATAGCAATTTTCATAGGACATTTGTTTATCAACAAATGCATTTTGGCGCACCCCATGTTTGGACACATCTTTATCCCTCCTATTAGGTAGCTTTTGGGAAAAACACATTGCTGATGACTGAATTAGCCACTACTGTAGATAGAAGAATACACTGTGCTGCAACACATAGACTCCTTTAAATGGCTCCAAGGGGTATGTGTTTAGTGGTGGGCATGCCTCTACATGCGTGATGATCTAAAATGACCCTAGTCATGGTCTACGGGGATGATGATCACGGCATTTGCGTTCACCCTGAAAAATGCTGAGATTCATGGATGTTCATCTCGGCCCCCAAAAAAATTATTGTAGATATCTTATATCATCTTATATCGCATATATGTATATATATATATATATTTGTTATTCTATAATACTATGTAGTTGCTTTTGATCCATCTCCGAATATATCAGCGCGGAATTCTTGATGCCACGGTTTCCAGTCGCTAGAGGGTACTGGCTTGTTGAACCAAGAGCGATTGGGGATAATCCAACCCCGCATGACGGAATCCTTCTGGGAAGTTGCGCATTCTGATTCCCATCTGGGCTCATCACAAGGATCAGAAATAATGTGGGTAAAACAATAATAAACCATCCCCCAAATCACCATAAATAGGTGGTATAAACCATTCCAAAATGGGTGGTTTATGGCATTGTTTTACCCACTCCCTGATGTTCCAGATATTTCCAGATGCTCCCACTGTTTTCTTGTTCCAGATGAGCCCCATGACCCGACTCACCTCATGATTGCCTTCGAGGCGATGGGCGAGTTAGCTTTGGGCCCCCATTGTTGGATACCCTCTGGTGAACTAACAGTTTGCTATTGAAAATGGCCATAGAAATAGTGGATTTTCCTATGAGAAATGGTGATTTTCCATAGCTATGTTAGTTTACTAGAGGGTATGCTTGGGACATTCTGGGAAGCAAAGCCCCACCGAACTCCCAGGGACTGCACTTGTTCCAATTCATCGCATGTACGAGAGCTTGTGCCGCCTGGCTGCTGCGACAAGGGGTCCTGTTGCCTTGTTGGGGCCACAGAGACCCTCTGGGAATTAAACGTAGCTATTGAAAATGGCCATAGAAATAGTGGATTTTCCCATTCAAAATGGTGATTTCCCATAATTATGTTAGTTTACCAGAGGGTAAGAGGCTTTGAATGAAAAATAGCATGCCCAAAAACATGTTGCATTGTATTTTTCCCATTGTACCGTGGTGTCTCTTAGTCTCGCGTCAACACATTGGCATGCATTGCTTCCCGCTGTAGACTAGTCATGACAGTCGGCAATTTTTTGGCATTTGTGGCCACATCTCGCCGCAAGGTCGTTCTTGTTCATGTTGATACTATTCACCAGTGATAGTTGCATGATTAAGATTCGTTTTTCATGAATCAAAGAAATATATATCGGAGGGAGTATGATGAGATTGCCATCCGATGAAACACAAACATGACATGGACTAATCGTAAATGCTTGAATATGAAAGTCAACAGTGGTTCCTCGGCTCAACCTTAACGGGAAACCTGGCTACAGGATGGTATGTGGGTCCATGTGGGTCCGAATTCAAAGACGTCGCGACAGTTGTTTAGTGATTTCAAGTATTGGGGACGTACCCAGAAGTTTGTGCAATTTCTAGCAAATATATAATATATCTTAACCGTTCAATCTGGATTGATTGACTTTCCCAGCTCTTAACCAGTTGTTACCCAGTCGTTCCTTTCTACTTATCACCAACTTCTTACCCAATCATTGCCCAGCTATTCGTGTTTGAAACAAAGAGCAACACATTATATATATTCAATGACCCAGCTTGGAAATTACCCACCAGAAAATTGCCCATTCTTGTCTAATTGCCAATTTATTATACCACTCTCAGACTTGCTGGCAAACTTTTGGAAGGCACCCAGCCAATTTTTGGAGGGTCAAAACCAGAGCTTTCGCGATAATTTCTCCACGAATCCATCTCAGATCCCGAGGAACGTGAGCCTCGACGGACGCCCCTGCTTTGCCTGTGAGCCACAGAGGTTGCCAGCTTGTACAGAGGCCTGGAGAGAAAAAAAGCAAACTCACAGTGTAAATAAATATAAATACATGTAAATAACATATGACACAGAATCGTTTAAAAAAATGATGCAGATGTAATGTGTGTATGGAGATATGGTGCGCATATATATATATAGTCTGTATATCTATATATGGATGGCTCATTTATGCTTTTGATTTAAAGAGGTATGATACGATGTTTATGATGTTTGTGAGTTAGTGCCTCATTTGTGGCCACCAAAAGATCAGTGCAGGGGATGGTGAACTGTGGATTTTGAGCTCTTGTTATGAAGCTGTGTCCGTTTGGTGGTGGGATCAAAGATCATGTTTGATCCATGTTACACTACGCTTTGATTCGAGGCACAGCACTTTGCAAGTGGAGAAAAGTGGCGGATAGGCAAAACCCATTCAGAACATCAGAATAAAATATTATAGTGCAGTATATGTTTATTCGGATTGATTGCATATGTGTTTTATTCATTATATATATAAACATGTTGTTGTTTCAATATTTGCTATATATATATATACATATTCACGTATGTATATATATGTATATATATGTGTGTGTTTTTTTGCATTATATATATATATATATATATATTCAGTTTTCATATATGCTATATGCATGATACTTTTATACATACATACATACATGCATGCATGCATGCATGCATGCATTCATATATATATATATATACACATGCCAGCCTCCCCCTAAAAAACATACCTTTTGCTATTTTGTAGCCAGGAACTTGCACTCGAAACATGATGCCTTGTCAAAACCTGTGTCTTTCAGCAGGTATTCTACAGGCAACTCGACATGTAAATCCACTTTGCAGCATGATTCTTGAGAGGTGTGAGATTATATATATAGATAGATAGATACCATGCTAGATTTTGCTGGTATCTGCAATGTTTTTGCCCAGCAAGGGTTCTACTTCATAATAATGCTTATTTGTATTATTGCAGGCTCCCTTGTGTGTGCCATGTAATATACCTGTACTATTCCTTGAAATACTAATTTATTAGCTATGTTCTTGCTTTTCATATACCTTTAGAATACCTTTAATATACCTTTGATATACCTTTTAAATGCAATTTGATACACCGGCAATTGACCTTTGGTATATATACATTTAGTATACCATTTGATATTCCAAGAATCTCCTTTGATGTATCATTACTTCGCCGGTAAAATTCCCTTTAGTATACCTTGAAGATACCTTCAACACATACATCTTTAATATACCATTTAATATACCTTTAGTATACCATTTAACAAAACAAGAGAATACCTTGAATATATATATATATATACACATAAATTTCAATATACCTGTATCATACCCTTAATATATCTTTAGTATCCCGTGATACTCCTCTTGAAATGTTTTTGATGCATAAACGTGGCTCGACACTATCGACCTCGCCGCCGAATTCTCGGCCCCGGTCCGGTGCATGCGAGCGCCGCCGCGTTGCCTGGCCGCGGCCACGGCGAAAGCCTTCATCCTCCCTCTGCGCATCATCGCAGGCGACCACCCAACGGCCCAACAGCTCCACCGGGCTTGGACTTTGTTCCTCCTTGTCCCCCGGCTGCTGCTCCACCGTTCCGCTGACCCGCGGGATGGCACGCGCGCGGCCCTCTTGCGGCGAGCCAACGCCTTCCAAGCTGGCGGCTGGCAAGCCCTCCTGCGCGCGGCACATCATCCTTCGGGCGCGGGCCGGGCGCCTGCAACCATTCCCCTTGACTCCGACATTGAGCGCCGGTGCCGCCAAGCGTGCGCACAAGTCCGCGCTGGAGACTTGTCCCGCGCGCGCAGCACCTTGACAAGCGCGGCGCTCGCCCCCGGCACTGCCGACACCCTGGCGGCGCTGACCGACCCCACCCGCCGCCCGCCGGCGCTCACCCGGCCACTGCCGGACGTCATACCGGGCTTCCAGCCCGAAGTGTCGGTGCACCTTTCCCAAGGCGACGTCGCGGAGAGCTTGCGCACTGCCAAGCGCGGCGCGGCGCCTGGCCTGTCCGGCGCCAGCATGGAGCATTACAAGCTCTTACTCGAAAGCGACGAAGGCCTCCAACTCTTCACCCACGCAGTGAACCAACTGGCAAACGCCGCCGTCCCTGGCCCAATCCTCCGGGCCTTGGCCCTCGCGCGCCTCACCGCCCTCAGCAAGCCGGGAGGCGCCGGGGCCCGCGGCATCGCCACGGGGGATGCCCTTCGCCGGCTTACCGCCCGAACCTTGGCGCGCACGCACGCGGGCCTTTTCGACCGAGCGGCACGGCCTTTCCAGTTCGCCCTCCAAGCCCGAGCAGGGACCGACGCGCTTGCTGGCCTGCTCCGCGCGGCCCTTGACGCCGACGACGCAGCCACCGTCGTCTCCATGGACGGGCGCAGCGCCTATGACACCATCAGCCGGGCGGCCGTGTTCGCCAAACTCTTGGAAGTCGCCCCAGCGCTCGTACCATTTGTCCGGGCGTGGTATGGCGGCAATTCCACCTACTTGTGGTGGGACGCGGCCGGCGCCCCGCACCGCATCGCCCAAGGCGAAGGCCTCGAGCAGGGCGACGCCCTCGCCCCAGCCTTGTTTGCGCTCGGGCAACACGACGCCCTCGCGGGCGCGGCGGCCACTTTGCACCCGGCGGACTGTCTCTTGGCGTACCTCGACGACCTGTACGTCGTCACCACGCCCGAGCGCGCCAGAGCCGCCTACGACGTAGTCACCCGCGCGGTCCACGCTCACGCGGGCATTTCCGCCAACTCCGGCAAAACCCGCGTGTACAGCCGCGGCGGCGGCGCCGCGCCCCCGGGCATCGCGGACCTCGGGCCCGAGGTGTGGCGTGGCGACAGGGATGCCGCCGACGCTGGGTTCGTCGCCGTCGGTGTCCCCGTCGGCGACCCCGCATTTATCCAGGCGCAGGCTACAGCCCGCCTCGCGGAGGAACAAATTTTCCTGGATGCCCTTCAGCATCTCCCGGACTTGCAATGTGCTTGGCTCCTCTTGCTGTATTGCGGGGCGCCTCGAGGACAGCACCTCATTCGTACTGTTCCTCCGTCCCTGGCCGAGCGATACGCACAGGCCCACGATGATGCCACCTGGCGCGCGTTGTGCATGCTGCTTCACGACGACCCGGCGGCCGCCGGCAGCGCGCGTCAGCTTGCCTTCTTGCCCGCTCGTTTGGGGGGCCTGGGGCTTTTCCCCACCGCGACGTTCTCGCCCGCCGCCTACTGGGCCGCCTGGGCTGACGCGCTACCCGTCATCGCCCAACGGCGCCCGGAGGCCGCGGCGCGCTGTGCCGCGGAGCTTGCCCTCGGCTCACACTCGGCCGGCGCCTGCTTCCGGGAGGCCGCCGCAGCTGGGGACCTCCTCACGCAGCAGGGGTGGGCCGGACGGCCTGCCTGGGACGTGCTTCTCACGCCAACCCCAGGCCCTCCTCGAATCGAGGAACGAGAGCCAAGCTTGTGGCCTCACGGCTGGCAACACGCTGCCTCGCTCGCAACCCTTCAATCCTTACGCGAGCAGGTCGTCTTCCCAGCCTTGACTCCCGCAGGCCAGGCCCTCCTCCGGTCGCAAGCTGGCCCCCATGCTGGCGCATGGCTGACCGCCATTCCCAGCGACGCCAGCGCAACCCTGCTCCCGCGGCAAATGCACTTGGCGCTACGGCGCCGACTGCGGATGCCGCTGCCGGTCACACGCCATCGCTGTGGAGCCGGCTCGCGCGTCCGAGGGTGCGGGGGCCTGCTCGACCCATACGGCGACCACGCCTTGGCCTGCCCCCGTAGCGGCGCCCTTGCGCGGCGCGCGTCCATCTTGGAGCAGGCCTGGATCCGGGTTGCCCGCGAGGCCGTCGGGCCGGAAGGGCGGGTCGTCCCGCAGCAGGCGTTGGCCGCCACCCACGCGTCGGTCCCTGCCGGCGACTTGCGACGGCTGGACTTCGTCGTGCACGGGGCCACGCCACACGGCGAAGCGTTGTGTTGCGACGCAACGCTCGTCAGCCCGCTGACTCGGGCCGGCGCCCCTGCCCACCGCGCCCACGCCCACAACGGCGCGGCGCTGGACGCGGCGCACCAGCGCAAGCGCCAGCGCTACCCGGAGCTCCTCCAACCGGGACCGCAGCGGCTGCTCGTCCTCGCGGCCGAACTCGGCGGCCGTTGGCACGCCGATTGCCACGAGCTGCTCCGCCTCCTCGTCGCCACTCGCGCTCCGCGCGCGCCGGCCGCGCTGCGGGTCGCGGCGGCCGCCGGCTGGCGCCGGCGCTGGTGGGGTCTCCTGGGCGTCGCCGTCCAACGCGCAGTCGCCACTACGGCGCTGGGCGGTGAGTGGCTGGCGCCGCCCCAGCCCGCTGCCAGGGAGGAGACGCCACCCCTGGCAGCGGTCCTTGCGTTGGCCCCTTCCAGCGGGCCGAGCCGCATGCCAATGCGCATGCCCGGCTCTTTCTGAGTAGCTAGCGACGGGAATAGGTGGGATACTGCGCAGGCTGCATCGGAAAAAAAAAAATGTATATATATATATATATATATATACAATTCCATATACTTTTAGTATATCATTTGAGAAATGAGAAATATCTGTAATACCATTAGCGTATTGCACAAATACAACCATGACCTGTTTCTTTCAAAAATACTACGTACATTGGAGGGCTCTATTTAATAGTAATGCTATGTCATGCTTCTTTGTATCATTGCATGCTTTTCAATCAAATGGTTCACCCCCTTGTGAAGGAATCTTTGCACATACTTGCACCATCATTTTTGTTTGAAGGAATACCACAGTGGTTTTAAATGGGTACTCAAAGGATTCCATTCTGAAGTAATGCTTTCCCCTTCCGTAGATTCCTATACCTCTTGAAAAGAACTCTGCACTCCTTTTAAAGAAATGGTGCGCACCTTGCAACTTTGCACAGCTGCAATCCTCTTTGAAAATACCTATATTCCTTGCAAAGAAGTGCTGCACTCCTTTGTACAAGGGGTCTGTACAAAATGATGCCACTTTATGCAAGGAATGTCATCTTTGAAGATATTGCTGCGTAAGGCATATAGTGGAGGATCTTGCTTCGAAACACAACCTCACAGTCCATGCTGAAACTGATTTGCTTATTCTATTTTGAAGTTCTGGCTGTGTTGCATTTCTTCCCATGGTCTTAAGCAACTTCCTGGGTGATGAACCAATCTGCACATCATATGCCTAAAAGTTTGCAAACTTTGCAAAGGTTCCTAGATTCAAGATTTTGAGAAAAACGTTTTGGATCCATTTCATCCCTAGTACCTCACCCAATCCAAAATCCAAGACCCAAGATTCCCCACAGAAGTCCTGGAGATAAGTCTTGGATTAGGTCAAATCTTAGGGCCAGGTAGTGTTAGCAAATCCAAGGTTATCTCCAGGACTTCTGTGGGGAATCTTGGGTCTTGGATCTTGGATTAGGTAGTGGTAGCAAGTCCAAGATATATCTCCAGGGCTTCTGTGGGGAATCTTGGGTCTTGGATCTTGGATGAGGTAGTAGTACCAAGTCCAAGATTTCTCTCCGGGACTTCTGTGGGGAATGTTGGATCTTGGATCTTGGATTGGGTCAGGTACTAGGAGGTACTAGTACCTCCTAGTATCTGCTGATGCCAGAGTCAGAGGGTAGACGTTGCTAATGTTTGTATATGTATGTATGTATGGTAACCCCCGTCTGATCCAACCAAGGTACTCCCTCGAAACTATGTCCAAATTTATTGAAAAAACTAAAAAGATATGCCCCAAAATATGCCAAACACACTGTAAGGTGCTTTTTTTAGGGGGTACCATATATATACATATATATATATATGATCTATATATATATATTGAAATATATATATATGATATTTTTATATCTATGACATATATATATATATATATGATATTTATAAGTATATTCATATATGATATATATATATATATATATGTTTTACATAAATATATATATATATATTATCATATTTTCTATGATGTATATGTATATATATATATAAGATCTATATATATAGATGATATATGGTATATGCATATATATATATATAAACTATTCATGAATGTTAACACTTACATCCAAAGACATTCGGTGGCACTAACTGGTCTGAAACATCGGGAAGCTAAACACTGCTGAAGTCAGGTCTCCGATCAGTGCACTCCTGAAGCCTGCATCTCGGCAAGGATTGGGCGAATCTTGGGACTCTTTTCAGGGAGTCCCTGCAAACCAGGCAACCTCAACAAGGATATGCACTTTCATAACATGGTAGAATGAAGCAACAGGACATGTTTATGGGTTCCAAGAGCAAACAAACTGTTTGGACCTGAAACGAAGGTGCCTGAAGACGTAGCATTCAACTGCGACGTTGCAAACGTAGGTGTCCTTTGTGGCATATATTAATGCATAATGAAAAGGTTATCTCTCCTCATGTGGTTTCATAATTTACTTGGTTGTTGTATTTGCAGGTTTGTTGTGCCTGGCATTTGCCTAGAAAGTTTGAGGGGGAAGTATATTATTATTATTATTATATATATACACATGTTTAGGACTTAACTCTTTTGCTCAGGTTGATTTCCAACAAGATCACTTCATGCATGGGTCTTGCATAGTTGAAACCCTTCCAGCGCCCTCAGGTGGTAAGGATCAGTGGGTCGATACACCCATGAACTATCGCCTTATTGTCATGTTTTCAACCTGTGGAGGTGGCATTTTTTCACAGAAAACTCAAATTGGACAGTGAAATCAGTGTCCCCTATGAAGCAAACGGAGTGAGAATGTCTATTCCATTGGAATGTTTGGTTGCTGCATGCCACAATTGCTGAAATCTAAACCCAATATTTCTTACAATTTGTACCAGTGTCGGTATGCGCAGTATTATCCATGCATTTTTTCTATAATGCGTATGGTATCTTCCACCCATGCCCATATCCCGAAGAAATCTGTAGTAGAAGTGACCTTTGTTTTTTGGATTGACTATGCAATTATGTGGGTATATTCGCTGCTGGGTTACATCATGGTCCAAACGCCACTATTGTACATCCCTTCAGCTTTTGGATTGGAGGGATGTGGCGGGGGCTTGCATTTATTGACACCTAGAAATTGACTGGATTTACACTAAACCGGGTGGTGGCTCAAGGCATGTGAGATCAATGATGTCGGAATGATTACCATAGTTAATATATTAAAATCCTATGGTCCTATTAACCATCCCCCAAATCACCATAAATAGATGGTATAAACCATTCCAAAATGGGTGGTTTATTATTGTTTTACCCACATTACACATGGAAACAAAGGGTGACAGGGTTTGGATCCCTACTAAGTAACCCTGCAACCAGATACTTGCAATGGCTCCGACTGTGGCATTGGCACCCCATGGGCAGCCCATGTTGAGGTGCTTGCGCCAATTCCCGCACACATGTGAAGTATAATGCGAGCACGGTGGATGGATTCTCGGACCTGGTGCCATGGGAAGGATTAAGAAGAGACAGAGTCACTAGTTTGGTACTCGAAAATGTGCCTTTGTATGGATGGTATATAGCATCATTAAATTGTGGATTTTCGATTGTCATGTTTGATTGCCAAAGATTGTGGAATGTTACAGGTCTCATTGCCACTCATTAGGGCTGGAAGTTAGTTGGTTAAGATCTGGGTTTGCGCATGGTATAGAAATGGTGTGCATTTTTTCGTTCAGATGGGGTTGCAAGAAGGATCATGCATACCTAAAAGGACATCACATACAAGCAGTATAGCCTTGAACACAATAAGTTCATGTCCTCCAACCATAGTCAATCAGATCCATCTTGGTCACCAAGTTTGAACCTCCTTTTTTTGCACCATGTCTGAATAATGACCCGTTTAGGATCGCTCTGTTTCTATTGTGAGCCCATCGCCGGTACTTGGACCTTCGGAAGAACTGAAGTGTTGCTGGCGCCTTGGCGACAAGCCGCTGGTTTTTTCATGTTTTTTTCCCATGTTTTGGGGTGCCTGGTGTTTCCGGGGTCCCCATCCCTTAATTTAATCAGGCTATGATGACAATCCAAACTAAACTGGTGAAAAAACAGATGCCGCTTTCGCTTCACAAACTAATTGTTGCAAAATCTATGCAAGTATTGCCAAACAATGGATTTCGAAGAGTTCCATAGTGATTAATTAATTAATTACCCTGCTGAAAAAGGAGAAGAAGGAATCCTGAGGACCCTAATGAAAAATACCCAAATGCAATTTGTGTTTATTATTAGGGTCCAAAGAGGCGGTGGAAGGGATGAAGGGACGCCGGGTGCGTTTGAGAACGGGCTATCCTCCCAAGTGGCCACCTTTTTTGGGCACCGGTAAAACCAACAGGATCACCACTTTTAATGGGTCAATCAACTAGCAATGATGCAACGGGTCGTTTTCAATGCTATGTGGCTATCTGAGTTTTTTGGCTGGTACTCGATTTTCTGTCAAGACCATATGGATGTGAGAGGATTTGTGATTGTGGCACGATTCTCGTACCAACATGCACACACGCAACATGATTTTACGGATAGAAGATGGATGAAAATGGTGGATTTTTGTCTTTTTACCAGCAAGAGCTGAGTTTTGGAGAGTGTGACAAGCAACACTGTGATTTTCATAATTAAGAATAACATGATATAACATGTTTTTTCCTCCAAAGCTGGTGCAGATGAGATGATGGGGATACTTGATGTTGAAGATCTCTGTAGTCAGACGGTACGGTCGCACGAGGTGATGCTCCTGGTGTTTTTGCTGGCGCTCTGGCGTTCGGGACGTCAACCAAGACGCTGAGCGGATGAGTGGACCAGAACTGATAAGACCTTTACAAAATCATCGTGGCTAAATCAGCCCTACCATCTGGAAATTGAAAATAGCTCTGGAAAATCACCTAGCAGTGTGAAATTGCGAGAGGTTGCTCGTGGCATGGCTCATGGCCCAAAACATAAAGCATATTGGATGAAGCAAAGGATTTGGCAGAAATTGATATGGAGGGCAATTGTCACAATTTGATGGGGATATTATGATATGAGGGCGATGTTTTGCTTTGTTTCTCTTGTTGATTTCACTATAGCAGTGTCTTTGCTTCCTTGCCTGTCGGTTTCTTTGCCGTGTTTGGATTGGTTGCATTTTTGCTTCTCTTTTTTGATGCATGTGTTTTCCTGTTCTTTCTTTGTGGCTTGTCCCTTCTTTTGCTTCTCGTCATTGTTTATTACGTTTTGCCTTTCTACTGTTTTTGCGTTTTTGATTCTCTGATCTTCTCTGCATTTCTTACTTGCTTGTTTGTGCTTCGTGGCTTTTCCACCTTGCGTAGCTTTTGCGAAAAAAACCAGCCACAACCACCAGCATACCAGCACTAGCACCAGCACTAGCACCAGCACTAGCACCAGCACTAGCACCAGCACTAGCAGCAGCACCAGCAACAACAACCACAACAACCACAACAACCAAAGCAACCACAACGACCACAACGACCGGGACCAAAACAACAGCACCAGCAACAGTAACATAATGAAGCACGACAAGGATCAAAGAAACCATAAAAAGAAAAAGAAGAAGAAGAAGAAGAAGCGCAACAGACAAAGGGTTACGCAAAGTTGGAAGAGCATGAATGAAGGATAGCAAGACGAAGAATATCATATATAACAAATGAGCCAAAGAAAATGTGAATAAGAAATGCAGGAAGACCAACTGCAAGACAGTGACAACAAGAACAAAGGGTTCTCCTTCCCTTTAGAAATGGGTCGCTGGGCCCTCCCCTGATCGCTCTCAAGCGCGCAACAGTTATATAACAAGTGCCAAGTTATATGCACATATTATGTATATATATATATATATGTATGTATATCTAATTGATCAGTTGAACATAGTACGGTATGCCAATTGCAAACAACAGAACAAAAGATGAAAAACAAGTTTGAGGTGAAGCAAGACCACAACAAACACCAATGGCGATCGCCCAGCAAAAGAGAGGCTCCAGTTCCAAGACGTAAAACATACACTGCACATGAGAGGTTCCAGCTTCAATATATTGCAAACACCATGCGCATCAAACATCTTCGACCATAGAAATGAGACCCTCAAATGGTGCAATTAGCCTGTAAGTGGAAGGTTCCAGCTCCCACATATCTGAAAAGACAATACAAGTGAGGTCTTCAGGTGCCGAAAATGTTATGCAAATGCAAAGCCTAGGTTCCATAAATTGTTGCAGGTATCACCAGGTGTGAGATTTCAGCTCCAAAATGCTGCAAATACTTGCCGATACCGCAGAAAAATGAGAGTTCCCATCATGCAATCTGCGGTTACAGCGCGGAAAGGAACACAAGAGCAAATAAGAACAAGCAACCTTCTAACCAAAGTATGTAGTTTCCCCCCAAGAATTTCTCACCCTTATTACAAAGCATGACAAGTTCAGAGAAGTTGCTGGAGACATTAGCACAGCAATTTGCAGGTGAAGCCCTCAATCACCCAACCTGCTTCAACATCCTGAAACCTCTTGAAAAACACCCGCGATACATGTAGTTTCTCACCATTGTTGTTTTTTTTTCAGATTGCTTGCTCTATACGAAGTTCTTGTTTTTATTTAAAAAAATGACGGTATTTCTTAAAAGTAATATTGTTGCTAATGTCAACCCCGGATTAATAAAACATGGTTTATTAATTGGGGATGACCCCCCAGTCATTATCTGATACTTAAATGGTATCCCCCCAATTAAACAGCCTAGGGTAACCCACATGTTTTTTTTTTACAACGAGACGCCGCATCCAAGGACTCAAATCGACCTTGCGCTTGCCGCGGCGGGGTGGGGACCAACACCGCGCCATTCGTGGCTCGGTTGGGCCCATGGAAGACCCATGTTTCTGCAGGCAAAGCGGTGGATAAATGGTTGATTTTGGATTGATTTTGCATATCTATAATCTAAAATTCTATGTATATATATATATACATATCATATATATTATGTTAGATTATGTTAGTTTACCCTCGGGATAAACATTTAAATGCATAAACAAAGGATGAAAGGCCAGGTACTGATTGATTGGAGCTACCTACCAAATAGAAGGCCTATGTAAGGGCTATTTTTATGGAATATCCCGACAAATGATGGACTCATATGGTACAGTACCTCCATTGTAGGGCCCTGAAATTCGCACTGATAGTAGGGATATGTAGGAATTATCATGATACTGATATTGTGGTTAATGATATTGATAAACCAGGCAATGATAGGATATAGTAACAATGCAGTAATAGGAATTATGATGTCGTTGCAAATGTGGTTATATAATACTATAGTCTAGTATAGATCGCCCCATTTTTCAGCATGTACAGTAGGGTAAGAACCAATGGCTTCATGATAACGTTGTTGGGTGCATCAACCATGGTAAGATTAAAACCAATGGACATCAGCATGGTAATAACCTCAAAATGATAAATGTTCACTAGATGGTTGCATATTCACGTAGAATTAATCAACTGAATAACTGGAACCAAAGTCGGGGATGATCCCACGATAAATGTCATGATAATGTGGGATATTCAGCTCCGAATGAGATAACCCACTGAAAGAGTCCCCGATTCGTGGATTAACCCATGTATAAGAAGTGGATTGTAACACCACAAGCACTATCCAGCTAGCAGAGAGAAGTACCAAGTAGTGTGTTGTGGAGTTATGAGATGAATATCCCCAAATGGCCGAACTTTGAAGAGGTTCACTTACAAATAGGACAAAGTGACACCCACGCAATAAACCATCCCCAGTATTATATACCATCAATGGGTGGTCAAAACCTTCCCCAAATGGCAGGTTGGTTATTAGTTCTTCGTACTTGAGGACTTGCCATACCAGAAACCAACATTCGAAGTTCGACTACTACCGATAAAAAACGAAAACTAGAGATGCGACACGCTACAACATGCATGTATAAATAGAAAAATTATGGATTTGATTTGCACAAAAACAAAGGGGCATCCCCTGGGTTTGTTTGAATCTACGGTACCCTTGATACACCGCTGGTGAAGCATATACTTTTTCATTGAGATTACATGAGATGACCATTTCGAACGGTTATTCCCTCATTCCTATGCACCCATTTTTGAAAAAATGTGGCCATTGGAGGCTCGATAGGTCGCCACCCCAAAGGGGTCCAGGCACCTGAAAGTATCAAGTTGCATGGCTTCCGAAATGTTTTTGATTCATCTTGGATGGTCATCAATAGGAATTTATATTGGAAAGATTCCCAAATGACCGGAGGAACAGCACATATGCCAACATACAGCAACCCAAAAAAGATAGACAAGTTGGACATTTGGACATGATGGGGAGAACATCACCGAACTACCTTTCCGGATTTTTTGGTTGTTTGTTCAATCTTTCATTTTTTCGGTTACCGTATGGTAAAAAATGGCTGCTTTACAGATCCTAGTTATCTAGTAAACTTGCTGCATTCCCATTGGATATGATTCTTTCTGGGAGCTTATCCATGTTGACGACAATTGGATTTTTGCTGGGGCTGAAAGCATGCTTGTTGGAGGTTATTGGCAATCGAGATGATCCCACAGCCAAATTTCAGCTAATGTTTCAGCTTCCCACACTTGTGAAAAACACGTTTCAATTCCCAGAAAGGAATTGAAAGCATGCACACCATTGCTGTCAAAGTAGTGAATATCACAAGATTATATATCATTCCTGAATAGCATGAGATTTTACTTTCCCAATTTTTACCATTTGGGGAAGCGTTTTCCAAGTCCACAACCGCCATGCCGCTATGGCCCTGCTGTGATGCTGATCCTTGCGGGGCAGCAGTCCCTGTGCCACAGAAATTGGCGGCTGCGTTGGAGGAGGCAACTGAGCCCGCGGCGGAGGCTCGGATAGAGGAACTGGATGTGGGTGACGGTACAAGTTGGATTTTACATGTCAAACATGCGGATTCTACTGAGAAATATCACCTACAAGATTAACTACCTGGGTTTTCACCATGGCATGGGATTTAAGCAGTGAATTATGGAAATGTGTCGACAACATGGTGGATTTATTAATATTTATTGTCATTTCATGACC
This sequence comes from Symbiodinium sp. clade C Y103, assembly GCA_003297045.1. Classification (NCBI taxonomy): domain Eukaryota; class Dinophyceae; order Suessiales; family Symbiodiniaceae; genus Cladocopium; species Cladocopium sp. clade C. Next base: position 8,362 of record BGPT01003353.1, on the reverse strand, counting down.
ATTTTGATAGGGAGAATGATGATAAACTAACGCATTTTGGGGGTACCTTATGTTCAGAAAAGCCTTATATCAATTGATTTTACTGCAACCCATGACGAATTATTTTCAAGGTTTACAACTTTATGACCCAATTAAGCCAACCACTTATCTTTTAACTGCCCTGACTGACCAGTTGCCTTTTCGGGCAGATTGGTTGATAAAAGTAGAGGACTAACCACTACTGGCTCATGACTGACTGGTCTATGGTCTATGTCATTGATCACACATGGAATACCTATCACAACCCCAAAATGTTCGTCCCAACTGGATAATATAGGTTTGTCTAAACAATATGTACAATAGGCTGCCCAAAAAAATGTGGGTTTATCATTATTTTCCCACGCAGCAATTTGGAGATTAATCACCCATTTTCACTCCCATGCATGTATAATATTGTATAATCATTTTCCTAGAGGATCCCACTTGTTTGCACTTGGGACACTGACACTCATAGAATGTTGGTGTGGCGCAAGGGCGTAGTGTAACCACAACTTGCCGAAGTTAGGCATTCATCGAAATCCATGGGTACCCCGCAACCAAAGCAGCCCTTATGTTTTGGGGTTATCAAACCCCATCAACCCTAATGAATGGGGCCTATCAAGCTCCAATTATTGCACGAACTAACTGCACCACTGGTATGAGAGATGCGAAACAGTATGAAACTGCCTGGTAATCTCCCTTATTCAATTGTGGGCGCTTTGATATATGCTTTTTTAGGAGTCCCTGAGATATTGGCAGGGATAAGGTTTACGGAGAAGATATTCGTAGAGTATAGGAATTTACTCGAAGTTTGTCTATGCAGTGGAATTGTTGACAAGAATCCCCCTCAATTATTTGTATGGGAGGTACAAGTGTGTATCCTTGCAAAATCTTTGCATTCCAAGCTATTTTGGAGCTAGGTTCCAAGCGTTTTTTGTCTTCCAAGCCACATCTACTAAGTCACTATAGTGCAGGGCATACCAACTCTAAGTTGGTGAACATATCTAGTTGAACTATGTTTTTTTGATCGTAGATAATATATGAGATCCGTGTAATATGTATATAATATAATACATATATATATATAATTATATATATTTTTTATATATATATATATACTATATTGAATCTGTAATTAGAGAATGAGGGTTTATAATCATATATATATATATCTAAATGTATAAATGTTCACCAAGGAGCATAGGTATGGCCCACCTTGTATGTTTCAGGATACCACCCACGAAGTGCCATGAAGTCACGATGTTGAGATCGACCGAGGAAGTGCAGGTGAATGGACTCGCAGCCATGACCCCAGTGTTCCTCGCAACGATTCACGGGCGGTCATCGGCGGGTCTTTCTATAGGTTATGTAGTTTAGTACATCAGCTGCATGAAAAGAAACAAGCAAAACTCCAGTTGCAAACAAAGGAAAAAAAAAACTCCAGGTGGTTCGCATGTTGTGGATTTTCAAGGAGAAGGACATTTTGTTGAATGGATATTCTTGTCGGGGATACTTTCAGTGTCGCAGAGCCAGCATGTTGCTGGAGCTGAGCTAAGCACCCAATGGCACACTCTGAAAATATTATCGTTGTTTGATTCAGCCTCGCCATATTGTATTTGCACATGCACTCAAAACACCATGTATGATAGCAATACTTGTAGCATTGCGGATCGAGTCAAAAGGTAGCTTGCCCGCTCGCTTAACGGTT
>BGPT01003352.1:17577-35585 GCA_003297045.1 Symbiodinium sp. clade C Y103 | reverse complement strand
CAGATGTGAAGATATGAAGATGTAAGATATGCAAATGTGAGATGTGCAGATGTGAAAAGCAGATGTGAAGATATGCAGATGAGAGATATGAAGATGTAAAAGATGTGCAGATGTGAAGATAATGCAGAAGATATGAGAATGTAATAATGCAGATCTCTTTTTACGAAAAACCCTTCGCAGACGCTCTCGGGAATAAAGTAAAATGACAAAGCTCAAGCGGTTATATCAAAAAGATGACACTCACAGAGGCACCCTGAGTTGCTGGGCAATGATTTATTGATGGCACAGCCTTCCTTCAATCTGTCTCCACTTGCACCAGTCTGTCCGGCCTGAACTGTGGACCCGCTCTATTGACTGCATCGACTGCATCGACTGTATCTTTCCTGTCTTTGTCTGCCAATTTCCCACTTCAAAGCATCCAAACGTGCCTTCTCGCTCCCCGCCAAGTCAACTAAATTGATTAACGATAGCTTCTGGCCCTGCTGTCCTGCTGCCTGTCCAGTTGGTGATACGGAATACGGGATACCATGCTGCTACCCGAGGCGGCAAGTCTTAAAGTTCGGCAACAGTTATATATAGTAAAATTCCGTTGCCTCATGCACCCCCAGTTTCCCTAACAAGTTCCGCTGTAGAGTCTTTAGTCAAGCCAGCACATACAAACACATATACACAAAAAAAGAACGTAGTGGCCTGGGAGACTTGTTTGAATTCGATCGTCAGAACAGTGTGAGCCTCAAAGCGCGTCAACTGAAAAAAACATGATTCCACGGCAGTTTCCTAAAAGGGTTGCCTCGCAATCCACCAGCGCCAAAAGTGGTTAAGTTAGATCTATTTGACAGCCCGACTAAAGGAGAAAATTGAAATGTTCAAAAGTAGGTGGAAAGTCTGTTGTCCCGCACCTCGGTAATCAATTCAGAAGTCTTGCAAAAAAAACGTTGGAATCAGTTTCGATTCTTCTTGGTGAACCCACAACACCAGGTGTCACCCGGAAACTCATATCAAATTACACAAAGTACAAAATTGTCATTTTTTTGGAATTGAGGCTGCATGTATCTTTGGCAAACATAGCAGCGTTCAATACAATAAACACGAATAGGAACCGTATTCATAAATATGTATAATTCATAAAACATAAAGAAGTGGATGGAATGCCTGAATCATGCTGAATGCTGTTTGCAACCCCCACCAAGCACATCCCATTGGGCGATTTGGTAGTGACAGAAGTGTGGAAACGAACTCAAAAATCGAATGGTGCTCTTTTGTAAATAATGCTGTGCTCAAAATTGTCAGAGCCGAAAGATTGAGTCACACTCACTTAGGTCCCAACTCGACTTGAGGTTGCGTTCATCCTTGGCTCGTGATCCCAGTCAAGTTCAAAGTGGAACGGAGAACGCAAAAGCAATTGATCCCAGTCAAGTTCAAAATGCAGCTAAGAACGCAAAACAGAAATTACACGTGTCAGGCCTTCTTTTTTTTCGCAACCTCACCCTTTGGGTTGTCAATGAAACCTTGCATTTTCTTTTGGAACCCTTTATCAACGACGAAATTTTGCTTCAGACTGACTGTGCGAGCCAATCCGCACGAGCCAGAAAACCATGAGTCTGGCCTGAATTTTGCTTCTTTTAAGACCTTTTGTACAGGGGCATCCGTGGATAAATCTTACCTTTGCAGACCTGGTGTTTCGCGCCTTTGGGAACACTATCTGTGGAAAACGGTTTCTGCGAAAGAACGGCGGGCACTGAATGGGCACTGAATACTCTCTTGTGCCAACAAGGCCTCACAAGTGAAATGTCTCCACATGGTTTTCATGTGGTGCAAATTGGACACAACTACACTGTTACATTTCGATTTGCGCATGTCATCCAACTGCAAGAGTACTGATGAAAGGATTTCGCGCTCCTCTTCAAGGCATTGAGCAAGGCTCTATGTTTTGCCGTAAATTCCAGACATTGTCTCTGGATTCCCATCATGCTTCACCAGAGTTTCACAAATAATCTCCCCCATCACACCGTGCAAATCATCCACATATTTTCGATAAGAGTCTGCTCTGTCGGTTCTTCCACGGTTTCTTGCCAATCGATACAAACGCTGGAAAACGTTTCGAACTTCAGTCACAACTGTCATTGTCACCCCACTTGCATTTCGACCGCCGCCTGCTCCATTTCCACCATCATCGTCATTGTCATGTGCTGGATCTGTTTCAACTGCCATATTCTGTCGGTGTTCCTATAGAACATAGCTGGCTCTCTCTTGCACGAACATATGTGAACGCTGTGCTGCTGTGAGCACATGATGCCGCACGAAACCACCAAATTCCATGAGACCATATCGAACACAGTCTGTCGCCTTCTCAACTGTGTTGAAGTTGTCCTGGGTCTCCTCTTCATGAACTGTGACACGTGCTGTAAGGCTATCAACTCTCTCAGCAAACCTTTCACCTGCATTCAAGAGCCATTCTAGGATATGCAACCTTCTGCAAAGACCTGCAGCATATTCATAGTGATCTGCCAACTGTTCTTCTGCATTCTGAACATCTCTTGGCAAACCTCTGAACTTGCACCATGCGAACACTGACACTGCAATCACCGCCAGCAAAAGAAAAATCACCAAAGCCAATGTCCCGTAAGCCACGTAGTTAGGTTGAACAGGTTCAACCTCCATGCATTGATGTCGAAGAACCCCAACCGGCTCAAGGCCCATGACGACACTCATGCTCAGACATGTTCTGGCAATACGCCTCAGCTGCTGGGTGTTACCACTGCGTTCCACTTGGCGCTGATGTTCCTCAACTGCAACATCTTCAAAAGTATCAACCTAAACGAGGCCGCACTCATGCATCAACAGGATTTCGTTCCAATGCCAGCAATGTTCCAGGCTGTTGGCACCTGACGTAGGCATATCTCCTCCGAGTTGGTTTTCTCCTGGGCCCATAGAAATCAACACCCTGTCTCGAAGCAATCTGACGAGCTGAGCTGCTGTCAGTAAACTGAACATGCTGCGCAATTCACCAAGAATAAAACGTAAGCAAGCAATAACGAACAAGCCATCACATGCTGAACTTGCCAAGCTATGCAGCTCACCTTCGCAAGAAGAAAGAGAGATGGTCTTTTGGCTGCGACTGCTCCCATCGGCAAAGGAGCCATTCACCAGGTAGATTCCACAAGATGTTGACCGTCGATGCGCTTTGTTTGAAGACCAGTCAGCATCACTGTAGGATTCTAAAATGCAGTTGTAACCACCTTCATGGCAAAACTTGCCCTGGCCCGGCATTGGGCTGTCAAGCCACACACCAACATCACCAACATATCTCACGGGACCGATCAACTTTCTCAAACACTGCAAGCTTGTCAAAGTTGGTGAACTCATACTGCATTCCAACTCCTTGATCGTGAACATCAAGTCTGGACGCTCTCGACCCACATACAAGCAAAGACCTACCACTGAGCGATAGGCACTGCTGTCTCTGGCGTCCAATTTCTCTGACCCATCTGCAAGTTGAATACTGGAGTCACATGGAACCTTTTGTGTCCTGGCCACACCAAAGAATGAGCCGAAAAGCTTACAGCCTTGTCAACAGAAACAGATGTACCTGGCGTCATCATCAGCCACTCATCCATTTCAGTGGTCTTTCGTTTGAGGAAGGCCACGCATGTTCCAGGCCCTTCCAGCTGACAATGCTTCACTGAAAACCTTTCACTCATCCCATTCAAAAAGGTGCTCTGCCAGTATGACTTCGTTCCAACATACAAAATGCTGTCCACATGGATGAGAAGGGTCGATTCACTGTTTCGAGCCAGGCACGGCTGTTCAGCAGAACATTCATCGCCAAACACTGAAGGCAAAAACGATTGCAAATACTGAAGCCAAGCCTTTGCTCCCACGCGCTGTCCAGGAAGGTTGCGCTGTATCACATAGTCTTGGTTGTGCAACCGCCCCCAAGATTGGCTTTTCCTGTTCAACTCGGAGAAAAGCATCACCAACGTCTATACAAGCAACCCAATACCACATCGCAGTCACCTTTGTCCTGCTGTGTGAGCACCAGTTGCAGGAGAAAATGCGTCGAGTCTTTTCTTCTTTGCAAACAGACATACCTTGAACGCCTCATCCAGCGCAAAGTCTGCTGGTCACCATATGGCTTCAATCTCCAATCTCAAACAAACTTGGTGGTTAGACGACCGCTCACCTCACCACTTAACTGTTCAGCCTTGACCAAGACCTGCGTTGAAACAAGCCTCTCAATCTCGACTTTGTCAGCTAAGTCGTCCACCCAAGCTTCTGGACACTGAGTGCTTCAGGAATGCTTCCACCCATCATGACGCTACCTTGTCCAGCCAAAACATCACCGTCCAAGCCTTCTTCAACGTCAAGCTCTGCGCTCTAGTCGTCCATGGTGAAATATTCTTTATAGGGCACTTTCGCTACACTGAGTCTTTCCTCATACTCCATTCGAAGCCTGTTGACCTCCTCCACTCTGGACTTCTTTGAAAATGAACTCTCTGGGAGGTGTCACTGGCACTGTAATAACGATCATCAGCCATTGCATTGGGGCTTGAAGATGCTCCCCCAGAACTGCCCTCAGGAGGGGCTGAAACATGCGCACCGTCAACATTCTGTGGCTCAACATCAACAAAAACACTTGTCACCTCATGTTGCTGTGGCTGCAGAGGCTGGGCGCGCGAAACAAGGGGATGATGTTGGCCCATTACAAAACGTTCATCATCCTGTCTCTTCTCATCCTCTGCATGCTTGATTACGGCCTCAGCTTCAGCATCATGCAACTTGGAATCTTCAATGGGCCCCAGCGGAACTGCATCACTCACAGGTCGTGGAATCGGCTTCTTCGTGGTGGGCAGAACGCGCGCCCCAGAGCCCGATCTGAACTGCCATGAAAAACACTTGCAGCGGAGGTAGTACGCGTTGATCCTCCTGATGCTCTTGGAAACAAGACATAGCTGTTCTGCGCATCAGCCTTGCCAAGAAACAAAGCCCGTCGCCAACGTGCTGCTGCTTTGTTGCCAGCCGGGCGCACATATGCATATACTGGCTCACCATATTCACACAGGTCCCCTTCAAACCAACTCATATAGGTTGGCTCCACGAAGATCAGAATACCTGCTGATGAGCCATGCAGCATGACGTAGCGCCCAAGTCCAGATGGCTGAACCTGTTTACAACTGAATGCCCACTCGACCATGCAACTGATGCGTCAAGGTGCAGGCACGCTGACTCACCCGGGCTATCCCATTTTTGGCCAAAGCGTTTCCATGATCATAGGCCACTGAACTGCTCACACGTGCTTTCAAACCCATGCTCTGTCGGGTCTTTGTGGCTAACCTTTGCAGCTGAAGAATTGATGGCTCATTGTCACACCTGAAAATCACTTCACTGTAACCCAAGCGCTGCGCAAACTGTACCAACCCCCTGTTTACATATACCAGCCAGTTGATTCTTGGCATGGAGAGGCAGACAAGCAATGAAACCTGTCAAGCTGCAAACAATGATCAACGCAAGAACTGTATCAGGAGTTGCTTCATCTGGCTCCCCATCTCCATCAGCCTTGGTATAGAAGAAGTCAAAGCTGATGGTGGGCACTCCACCCTCGTGGCTTTCACCTGTACGTTCATGCCTGTTTGGCCTTGCACGATGACTCAAGCAGCTTGGACACCAGTTGGCGTATGGAATGTGAGTCAATCTGTGTTGAAACCGCTCACGCTCTTAAGGTGCATGTGGCTGTCGCTGTTGCTCTTTTAGGCTTCCTTTGCAGTTGCCATCGCAACTTCAAGTTCACACTTCTTCTGATGATCCATGATCCTCTGAAAGCAACGTGGCTGTGACCCAGAAGTGGAAAGGTTGTAAAAGGAGCAAGTCGCACAAAAAGCTGCAAGACCACGGCATGGTGTAAGCTTCGTACCATTCACTGTGACCTCATCAGTGACCACCAACTGGCCTTCAGGAACATCACATCCATCCTGAACCACATCATCACCTGGCAAGTCAACATCTTGCCCATCATCAACTTCCAAGACATCACCTTCAGGATGCACAGGAAAACTTTCCGGTGAATCATCAACCAGTTTGAACCCCATGAACAGTGGATCCTTTTCGCCATCTGTGAGAATTTTGACAACGTTTCTCTTCCCTTTCAACTCATAGAACTCTGCACCAAGCTGAATCAAATCAGGCACGCTTTCACAAAGCGCAACAACGTACCAGACGTACCATCTTGTCGTCACCTTCCACGAATGTCGTCCTGAAAAGAGGTCCTACCAGCCCTGGTCGCACAAGTGAAGGAATTTGAAATCTGTCAACAAAGTGTCTACCTATGCCACGTCCACGGTCATCAAGTTCCCAACCTATACTGAACCGCCCACAACGCTGTCCAAGAAAATGTCTGCTTGAATTAGCTTGAATTGCCCCGACATGAAAATTGATTGCATGGCACACTAACCTCTGAACGCAGCACGCGAATTTCACCTTGGACAATCATGGCTGCACTGTGGGTAAGTGCCTGCTGGGTTCCATCTATGAAACAACCATTTTCCAACAAGCGACCAAAGAATAGTATTGGCTGTTGCACCACGCTTGACACTACAACACATTCTCTAAGAAGAACACTTGCCAGAAATGTCACACAATCTGATTTTCGTGTCTTGAACTGTATCGGTTGGGATCTCTCTCCCCTGGGTGTCTGTCCCTTGCCAAGAAGACTGACAGGGCATATTGAAGCATCTGCACCAGAATCCAACAGAATGCAATGCATGTTTTCTGAGCTCACATCAACTGCACTGCAAACTGTTCAAACAACACCATCGCAAGACATGCTATCTGCTATCATCACAACTGTCACCAATGTAAAAGTACAAAGCATGAACACTGCCATGGAAACTGGTGGGACTCAAAGCACGCATATCGAAGACCAAATCACCATGTCCATTGACATCTTCATTGACTTCTGAGATCCCAACAATCCTTGAAACACGCATCTAGGTGGTCTGAGTTGAAGGCCCTTGCTGGGCTTCAGACGGCTGCTGTGACACACCTGACACGCCACTCACTGAAGACACCGGTGAGCCCTGAGCTGGAACCTGTGTTGCATCGGATGAAACGTTCTGAACTTGAGATGCCTGCCAACAGTCACGTGCAAAATGACCTTGTCGACCACAGATGTAGCACTGTTTGCCTGCATGTCCCTTGGGCCCTTTCTGCCTTTTCCTTTGCTCTTGCCATCTTTTCCCTTCTGCTTACCTTTGGTCCGGTTCTTTCCAAAGCCCTTAGGCTTCCCTTTTGAGCCACCATTGGATTTTCCTTTCTGCTGAATCCTATATCTGTTTTCCATGGGGATGAAGCCATCTGTGCCAGACACTGCGTTGCCTGTGCCAAGCACCATCTGCTCCGACCATCGTGTAGTTGAAGCATCATACAGCAGAATCATCTCACGCACCTTGGAGTAAGTCGTTGACTCCGATACCCGGAGTTGCAACCAAGTCCTTAGTTGCCCTGTCACTGAACACATCAAAATAGCCATCTTCAAATCGTCATTCTATTTGCTTCCCAACTTCTCATACTTAGCATATGCATGTTCAAGCTTAAAAACCTACTGCATCAAAGAAGACGTGAAAATGAAAGTAGGTCAGTTCATAGCAACGTTCAGCAAACCCATATTCGATTCTTGCTCAAAGGTTCGTTTTGTTGTATCAGCGACCTGTAGACTTCCAGACCGTTTGCACCAGGAGTTTGACGCACAACCAAAAGTGCCCTCTGTCGCAAACAACAAACTCAGCAAGCTGTCAAAGAAGTTGTTCCGTTGTTTCTCCATGCCAGTGAAATCAACTGGATCTACAGGAGGTTCTGGATGAGCTCGAAGTCGTTCTATGTCATCAAGAAACTTGCTATCCACTGAGCCAATATATTGTTCAAAAGTCCATGACCACCGTTTCCAGTATATATGCTATTTCTGCCTCTCTTGTCCCATGGTCGAAAACTGGTGGCCGTGGCAAGAGCTTCCACCATGTTCTCCTTTCTTCAGCAGCTGCTACCATTTTCAACGCAACTGCAAGTTCATCTGTCTGACCTGCAGGGGGTCCATCGCCACCTGCCACTGGACTTCCACTGGCTGCAGCCTCCATTCTGCCGAGCAGGTATTGCCCGCGGTAAAACTGCCGAGCAGGATCGAGCAGGTACTGCCCGCAGTAATAGCAGAACGCTCGCTCTCGCTGCACCAAGCCAGAAATGAAAGAGGCGTCAGCCAATCTGCAACCTGAATGGACTTGAGCCCCCAGCTGAATGCTTTCCAGTCAATATCAATATTTGCAGCTTGTCCCAGACACTTCCAATCCAGCAAGGTAGCTATGGCAGCGGCCACAAGGAAAAGCAGAAGCTGGTTTTCAGCTCCGCTACCATGCGAAAGAACAGCGGGCACTGGATGCTCTTTTGTGCCAAGAAGGCCTCACAAGTGAAATGTCTCCACATGGTTTTCATGTGGTGCAAATTGGACTCAACTACACTGTTACATCTCGATTTGCGCGTGTCATCCAACTGCAAGAGTAGTGATGAAAGGGTTTTGCAGTTTCTTGAGAAAGTTGTTTGCTTGAAACCATTTGTCAAGGAATTTGTCAAGGAGTGTTGTATTTCCTGTCTTTGGCGGCCTTGTCTGAAACCGGGTATTTGGGAACACTTTAAGGTACAGTACTGTGTGGTTTGTAGACTATTTTCGAAAATTCCTACGTGGAAACCATTGTTGCTGGGAGCCCGTGTTTGAGAACCTTCTCAAGGCTTAACTGCTTAGCTCATTGGAGCCTCGTGGATGAAGTCAGAACCCGATATCTCCTTCCAACACTTGGCCTTTACTTCAGGAGATCCAAAACACTGCGGGGGAACTCAGCAGAAAATAGACCAACAACAAACACACAGAAGAAAGATTTGAATATCTTTGCACAACTTCACACACAGAAAGTCTCGTGTAAACTATGTAAACTTCAAAGTCCCGGTTAGGGGCAACTTTTGAGAGTCACAACTTTGTTACAATATACTTTTTTTGTTGGGGTCAATATGGATCAATGCTGGCACAGGCTCAAGGTCGCGCCAACTGTTCGATTTTCTGTCCCTTCTTCCACTACAGCCTGGCAACACAGCAACACCACCACTGCAGTTTCTGCAGTCTCACAAGTGTCAGAATATGTCAGAATGGTTTGAAGAATCTTGAATACCAATGTCAAATAATGTCAATAGAATCCAGCGAGCATGGAAGTCTCGACAAGCCGACACGCTGCCTCAATTGAAGCATAAGAGTCCACTGGTCGTCGAGAAACTCCAGCAATGTAGATCCCTAGCCTGCACCACTGCGATTTACTGCAATTTACAACCAAACAAGTATACAGTATACACGGTACCAGCAAAAAGTGCTCTGAATCCAGATAGGCGGCTGCTGCGACTCACGAATTTCAAGACCTGAGATGGAAACTCATCAGACAGAGAATCAATCAAAGTCTTTTAATCGTCCAAACATCCGACCCAACATAAACATACATAAACTGCCACTACCACAAGAACGGCACCTTTCTTTGGTCGATCCTTTGGAGGGACTAGAAGATCCTCACACATTGCAAAAGTTGAGTTTCTGTTCTTGCACGTTCTGAATTTGCACGTCAAAATTTGCGCAAAACTTGCGCGTTATCGGTCATAGTATTGAATCAGTGGTTTGTCCTGGACCTGCTCATTGTAGATCTCCACCATGGACCTCATGACACATCAAGTGCAGCATATGACCCCATTGATTTGCGTTTGCAACCTGAAAAAACAAGTTGAAGAAATTTGCAAATTTACGCCTCAATAAGCTGTGCACACCATGACCTCGTAGGTCAGATTTGTATCCATGTTGGCCTTCAGTATCACCATTGCAAGTTCATTGGTGAAATGATCAAAATATATGTCCAGTGTCAGTGATGTCGTACGCAACGTGACAAGAGTTCTGAGAGTTTGACCGATATTCTCTTGAAAATTTCTTCGCATGATATTGGTACGATGCCCTCTCCATTGGAGAGTTGCGAGACAAGTGGATTAAATCAAGTGTCTCTGAAAGGTTTTCACTGAAACATACGATCAGTTCTCTGAAAGGTTCTCTGAAAGGTTTTGCTACCATATGCTACCATGCCAAAGCAATTCAGCCACTCCTTGTTGGCACCGTAACCAACCATGGAATAGCTCTTTCCAGCACCAGTCTGCCCTCAATGCAATTGTGACAAAAAAAACAGAGACGCTGGAGAAACCTTCCAGGAAACTTTCCACGAGTCAAGGTGTGAGGCTGATGCCATACGCAAAAAGGCAACAATGATAGCCTTCCCAGGCCTCAGATCTGGCGTATATTGCATATTTTTACGATTTGAAAATTCAGAATGGTGATCATAACGCAGTCCTGAGGCAGAATCACTGTCCAGTATCCGGCGGCCAAATGTCTCAAAAACTGTCCTTTGATCAGCATACCTCGTCACACAAAGCAGAATCCATCTTTGATATCTCTCCAGTTCTCCGACAATGTCGACAATGCCGACTTGTCATGTCAATCGAATCAAGCCTGCTGCCAGCAGCTGGAGAACAGTATCCATCGCTGCCAATTTCGAAGCCATCGTGACCTCAAAACACAAACCTGTTCACAGAGAAACGACAAAATCATGATCAATACGTCAGTGTCAAATATTGCACATTGTTCGTTGCACCAAACACAGAGATCCAGACTCCAGAACGAAGCATCAAATGTGAATCTCTTGGCTTCCTCAAAATGCAAAACAGTAAAAATTCACCATATTTTTTTGCATTGATATGTGTTTCCCATAAATTTGGTTCAAACCAAGATGTCATGAAACGATCCGCCTGCCTTGCCCTTCCCAGACTCCAAAGCCATCTCTGGTGGATTCTGGAGAATGGTTGTCGGCCCGTCCACATCCACGCAAAGCTGGCGCCATGCAGCCAATGAGTACATATTCCAATTCAAGACTGAGATCCACAAAATGATGAATATGTATGTACATCAATCTGCCAAGTCGCATCCAAACATGGCTCCAGATATATACTGTATATATACATATACAGAAAAATGAACAATGACTTTAAAACAACACACAAAATGTTGGTGCATCTTTTGTGCTGCGGGTGCATGCCTGGGCATTCAGCGCTTTTTCTCTGTCGTTAAAGGGACGAATTCGTACCCCAACGACAACTGAGCATTCCTGCTTGAATGTAGAATGCAGGATCAACAAATCAACATCAAGTTGAAACGTGCCCATGGCATTGTTTCAGCACATTTGGAAAACGAACTGTTCATGACAAGTGTTGTATTGCAACCGGTGGCAAAGACAGCATTGAGCCTCTGCCATTGGCTATTTCCCGCGTCGAAACCTGACAGTGAGCGGAGTCAGCATTGTTTGACAGTCAATGGTGATGACAAAACCTGACCAAAGTACCGCTATCAGCACACGAGGCAAGGGCTGCGGAATCACGACTGGGGGTGGTCTTTGCACATCCCTTGCCTGGCAGATTCTAGCATTGAAACTGAAGTCCCGAACATGCGGGTTTTTGAATGTTGCCGGTCCTCCTTCATCTGGCCGGATCAAACAAAACGCAGATTCGAACCACATGCCATCATCAAATTTCAAGACGAACAACTGCCACATGCGCAACTCTGAAACAGCACCAGCAATCCGTTTTCGCACCCAAATGTCGAACAATTGCCTGTAACCACTGCGTAAATCTGAACCCAGGCAAGTGGATGATTGGTACAAACACTCTCACAATTTGATTTTGATTCCGTACCAAAAAAATATTTATTTTTTTTTTTAAGGTTTTATTTGCGTTCGAAATTTTCATCGGGTAGTAATCGATCAAACCATCCCATCATGACAAATCAGCATGCACGGTTTCGTGAAAAAATCAACCTGCTGTCGAAAAATGAAATCGCATCCTTGTTTGCACAATTTGGATTCGGGTCGGTTTGTATTTGCGTTGCATGAGGGGCAACATTTCAGAAAAAAAGACAACCCATCCATCGTCGACGCTAGATTTAGCTTGTCTATTATTCCACCGTTGTGTTTGGAAAAACTGTTGTCGAATTTGGTTTTGGTATGCAAAAACTGTCTGGCACGGTCGAAACATCAAGAAATCTGAATTTGTTCTCGCACTGAACATGCAACAACCCAAGTAAATTGATCCAATATATGTCATGTATGTTTTGAAACAAAACAAGTCCTCCGCATTGAACGTGACCTTGACCTTCAGTGTTTGACATATTGCCAGCCAACTGCTGTTTGTTTTCCACAAACACAACAACAATACAGTTGGTAACCCCATAAACGGGTATAAGTGGCCCATGAAAAAATATCTCGGCAAGAGACCCCAAGCAGTGTGGGGGTGTGAGGATAATGTATGATAATGTGTGATACTGTATGACAATGTATGATATTGCCTGTTAATGTTGAAGATGATGATGAAGATGAAAATGAAGATGATACTGTTGCGGACGATGATGTTGACGATGATGATGTTGAGGATGATAAGGTGAAGGAAGATTCTGCTGAGGATGATGAAGTGGAGGATGGTGATGTTGAGGATGATGAAGTGGAGGATGGTGATGTTGAGGGCGGTGATGTTGAGGATGATGATGTTGAGGATGATGAGGTGAAGGAGGATTATGTTGAGGATGATGAGGTGGAGGATGATCATGTTGAGGAGGATGATGTTGAGGATGATGAGGATGAGGATGATAATGCGGAAGATGATGTGGAGGATGATGATGATGATGATGATGATGATGGTGTGCTGGCAAAATTTCTGTACAAGGTGTCTTTTAGCGGTCTTTTCGCAAGATCTCTTTCTGAGATCTCTGTAGGAGCTCTCTAAACAGCTCTCTTCGTGCGTAGCAGCTGCTGGCAGTCACTCCTTTTTGCTTGAACCTCAGGGCCTGAAGGCAAACATGTCGATCCACATGTTCTGAAGTGAAATGGAATGGAATGAAGTGCAACTGGTCGATTTGTGTGTCATCCTTGCTGCAGGTGTCATGACTGTCTCNAAGTGAAATGGAATGGAATGAAGTGCAACTGGTCGATTTGTGTGTCATCCTTGCTGCAGGTGTCATGACTGTCTCTGTGGCATGGAGTGGACATCAAAAGGTTTCGCACTCCTCCTCAGTGCACCTGAGTCTTGAATCTGTGCACTGCTTCCCATTTTGATCTCCTGCAGCACTCGTTCGAAACCAAGCAGTTGCAAAAACTCAAATTGAGCTCCACTGAGTAGCTCAAACATTCCAAAGAGGTTGGCCCTCGGCTGCTGATCTTCTCTTGAAACATCGGACTCAAAAGTCCTTGCACCTGAAAACTTGCTTTGCAAAATTCTCAAATGAAAAGTGTCGGAGTCTGCGCATTGCTTTGCTCTGCGTATCGGGCATTATGGTAAACGGGAGTAGCCCTCATTCCCGTGTGAAAACATTGGCCAAAATGGCCCATTTGCATTTGGAGTCCCATTGTTGGAATTTCAACTTGCAGCACTTGAAGAAGCACCAGGAGCAGCTGTGGATGCTGCTGCGGTTGAAGTCACTCGGCTTCTGAAGCGCTCCTCAATCGATCGGTATCTGGCCACAATGGTTGGATTGTTGGTGTACCTCTCTGCACGCCTTGTCAACCTTGAGAATGAGTCAGCAATCGTTGTAAAGACCCTTGTACGAGTCTCTGGATCACTCATCCCATGGTTGTGCATGTTGTCGAGAAGCATGAGGATGGTAGTCTGGATATCTGCTGCATCTGTCCACGACTCCTCACAAAGGGCCTGGTTGAGCTCGGCTCGAAGATCATCAATCGTCGTCGTCAACTCACCAGCTCTCGTGGACAAATCCCTCTCAGGGTTGAGTAGAGGGTCATCATCAGCTCCACTTGACTCACCACCCTCCATGTCCTCATCATCATCTTCCTCCACCACAGGGTCTGTATCATCCCCTGCTCGAGCATAGCCTCTGCTTTGCTGTCTCACCACGCTCGAGTATTGAGAGGTTCCCATGGCATTCATCGCAACCACATTGCCTCTTTCGATTTCGAACATCCTCCTCCTTGCCGCTGGTGTGAGCTCACGGTGTTGAGCAAATCCTCCCAACTGTACCAAACCAAAATGAATCCCATCCACGCTGTCTGCAAGCATTTCCATGTGTTGGCTGTACTCTGTGGTCTGCTCACGTAGATGGACCATAGACTCTTGCAGCTGTGGAATGGAAACCATATGTTGGCCGATTCTGTCATCATCTTGAGCAACTTGAAGTTCCAAGTGCCCTGTGTTGATCTCAATGGCTCTGAGTCGTCGCCACACCATGAACAACGCTGCCAGTCCAAGAAGTGTCATTGCAGCGCACCAGATGAAGAGGATCATGTAGACCAAATTGGAATGCGGTTCATCATCCATTGGTGGTGGATTGCATGTTGGATCGTCTGCAGGGTCATCANAGCGCACCAGATGAAGAGGATCATGTAGACCAAATTGGAATGCGGTTCATCATCCATTGGTGGTGGATTGCATGTTGGATCGTCTGCAGGGTCATCATGGAGAAATCCCATAGCGCCAGTAGGCTCAAGGCCCAACAGTAGTGCCAATCTGGTGATTGTCCTCACCACTTGCTTCATCTGACGATTTCCCACTGGTCCCACCGCAGATGCATGCTCCTCCGCATTGATCTGGCTGTAGCCGCCATCATCCATCACACCANGTCTGAAAAAGACTCAAGCAGCCAAAACTGCTCACTGCCCTTGTGCTGGATACCTTGGCCTCCAAGTGGTCGGCGCAACACCATAGTATAGCCATCACTTCCTTTCAAGTATCCAACCAACCGTTTGAGGTGTTTCAGGGCATTGACTGTTGGAGAAGTCATGAAACTGGATAGCTCCTTGATGGTGAAAGCCACATCAGGCCTGTCCCTCGCAAGGTATAGGCACAGTCCAACTGCCATTCTGTAGAAACTTGCATCTTGACTTGCCAGCATTGGAGAGTTGTCGATCATCTGAAGTCCTTGATCGGCTGGGGTACTGGACACACGCACCNTGCCATTCTGTAGAAACTTGCATCTTGACTTGCCAGCATTGGAGAGTTGTCGATCATCTGAAGTCCTTGATCGGCTGGGGTACTGGACACACGCACCTTGCCAAACTTCGCTTCGAAAGCGCTCACAAGCTTGCTGATGCTATTGCCTGAGACAAGTGCCAGTCCCTCTTCCAGGTGTAAGATCTTCCTCTTGAGGAATGAGACTTCACTTCCGACCCCTCCAAGTGTCGAGACACTGATAGTGAATCTCTGCTGCAGCTTGTCCTTGAACATGTCCCAGTGGCTCTTGTTGCCAACATAGAGGATGTCATCAACATGGAGTAGTATGACACTACCTTTTGATCTCGCCAGGCATGGGTGGATTGTGCACCACTCGAAGTCCATGTGCTCAGTCAGGTATTGTCTGATGAACCAGTACCAAGCACGAGCACCTTGCCGCTGTCCAGGCAAGTTCCTGAGCACCACAAACCATTGGTTGTTGAGCTTGACCTTGAGAGGTGTAGGTTGAGGCACCTCGAGGAAGGCATCTTTGACATCGAGTGTGCTCAACACTTGGGCTTCTGCAGTAGCTCCTCCTGAAACTTCATCCATCTCTGATTGACGTTTCAGCCATAGAAGAGGCAATAAGTTCAGGATGTGCGTTGAGGAAGCTGGTGAATAAACGTCTTGCCGTTTCTCCAGGAACGCAAATTCTCTCGCTACAAGCCTGGAACGTCTCAACCACTTCATAGTTGGCTCAGAACTGTTGTCAGCACTGGCATCACATGGTTCAAACTGCTTTAGCCTCCAGTCTCGCACAAACTTGGTTGTAAGGCGATGTTCATCAGCAGCAACTCCAGAAAACTCACTTGCATGCTGAAGAACACCCATTCCACATAGCCTTGCAATCTCAACCTCGTCGGCTAANTGTAAGGCGATGTTCATCAGCAGCAACTCCAGAAAACTCACTTGCATGCTGAAGAACACCCATTCCACATAGCCTTGCAATCTCAACCTCGTCGGCTAAATCGTCAATGTACTGTGGAGGATCTTCAGGTTTGCTGCTCACATCAGCGTTGGACCAAAGCTCAACTGGCATCGTGGTGAATGTTGCTGGGTCATCTTCCCATGCATCTTCATCATCATCATCATCATCATGTAGATGATCACTCAACTGCAAGTCTTGGCTGTAATCATCCATGGTATGGTATTCAGACCCATCATCAAAGGTCACTGAATTGACCATGCCAGAGTATTGAGACTTGATCTGCATAAGTCTGGCCTTTTTGGAGTCTTCAACTCGAGCTCGTTTGTGACTTGGATCATCCAACTGCTCCTCCTCACCATGGATTCTTGTTGTTGGATGTGTCCTTGGGGTCACTGGCACATCTTGTGAGCCCATTGGAACTGCAGAAGATGCTGCAGCTGCTGANGGCAAACTGTTCCAGTGGCGTAGTTGGAGCTGAAAGTCCACTGAAAGCTGGATTGGGTGGCCCAACATCAGCATCGGCCTGTCCATCATTCCCAGCATCATCGTCACAGTCATCAAAAATGCCTGTCGGATTGTTCACCACCTCGGCACCAAACCCTTGCATAGGTTGCTCAACTTCCTCTGCAGGCAGTTGCTTGTCATGTGCAGCCATACTTGCTGCTTCATAGTCTTCACGTTGCTCTTCAAGAGCCTTTTGTCGAACTGCATGAGCGTCCTCATCGTAGAACTTCGATGGCTCAATTGCACCTGTAGGAACATTGAATCCAGGGGCAATGGGTGCTCTGCTGCTTTTGGTCGGCACCACACGTCCTCCAAATCCACTTTTGAAGNTCCAGGGGCAATGGGTGCTCTGCTGCTTTTGGTCGGCACCACACGTCCTCCAAATCCACTTTTGAAGTCATAGGAGGCACACTTGAAGTTGAGGTAGAAGGCTAAATGGCCTTTCCAGCAAGTGTCGATGCGCCTGATTGATCTTGAGAGCACCAAGTTCTCCCCATTGTACAAGAGGAAGGAATCCTGGGGATCGATTTTGCCCAGACAAATCATCCTGCGCCATTTGGCATTGCCCTTCGACTTCGTCTTCTGGTAGGCAAAAACAGGTTCTCCAAAACAACATACTTTGCCTGTATAGGGCTTTCCTGCAAGCATCTCGAAACTGGTCATGCCACGTCCAGGTGTCACACCAAACCTGTTGATGATCCATNACATACTTTGCCTGTATAGGGCTTTCCTGCAAGCATCTCGAAACTGGTCATGCCACGTCCAGGTGTCACACCAAACCTGTTGATGATCCATGCTGCATGTCGCATCGCCCACGTCCAAATGTGAGAGTTGGTCGATATTTCGATGCCAAGCTTTGCTCCTAGAGCATGCATGAGGGATCCAGCAAGGGGCCTCAATCTCCCAANCGCCCACGTCCAAATGTGAGAGTTGGTCGATATTTCGATGCCAAGCTTTGCTCCTAGAGCATGCATGAGGGATCCAGCAAGGGGCCTCAATCTCCCAATAGCATTTTCAACAAGGGAGTTGCCATGGTCATATGCAGGTGGTGTGGTTGATCTCGTCGGTAAACCCATAGCCAAACGTGCATTCACTGTCATCCTGAGAAGCTGTTTGATGGAGGGTTCATTGTCACACATGAAAGTGAGATCTGTGTGACCCAAGAGCTGGCTGAATGCTAAAAGCTCACGTACCATCAGGTCGAACTGGTTCTTGTGGCGCACTGGTGTCACATGCATATAGNATAGCCTGTTTGACTGCAAACCATCACCAGACAAGTCAAAGATTTGACATCCTGAGGTTTGGAACCTTCTGGCACAGATTTCGTATGGCAAAAGTCGAAGCTGATGGTTGGATTGGCACCTGCATATGTGCTATCATCACGCTTGTGAGGGTCCATTCTAGCTCTAAAGGCTACGCAGCTTTCACACCAAGGTTCAAACGGCACATGTGTGAGTGCATGTTTGTCCTG